>JARQWZ010004758.1:7500-55000 GCA_033150135.1 Gobio occitaniae
ATTGTTGTATGAATATGTAATCAGTCAATATATCAAAAGAAAGAACAGAGCCTAGCTTATTCCAGCTTCAGAAGATCCAGTGTTTCCCCTACCATTGTAGCCCTGAAAAAAAAAAGTGTCATTACGGTCGACAATAAGAATTGCCAACAGACGAGAAAGTGTGTCTCTCAGTTTGCTACTCGCGAAGTGCAGCAACAACAACATAAGCATGGCAACCCGTCTCACAGCACACAAATATTCACACAAAATTATATCAAAATGTCTTGTTGAGTATCATCGTAAACATAGTCGGTTATATCGTTGACATGAACTGTGCCCGTCACCGCCAGCATTTATGCTCATTTTCACAAGTTTCATGGCCCACAGAATATCTTGCATGAATTTTAATCAACACTTGAATGTTGCAAGTTTCATGAAAAAGCAACATTGAGCATAAAGCTGAGAAAATCACATTTTTTGCAAAAGATTAACGTCCGAAATCGAGCGATGATCAAACACAGATGGAGTAGATGGAGTTCATCAACACCCCAAAGCTTCAGTCCTAGAACTCGTCCTGGGGCCACATTTCATTCAGTAACATTAGGCCGTTTAGATGATGTTTAATGTTGATGATCGCGTTATTTTTAGGGCTGTCTAAAGATTAATCGCGATTAATCGCATCCAAAATAAAAGTTTGTGTTTACATAATATATGTGTGTGTACTCTGTTAATTGTTATTTATATATAAATACACACACAAGCATGTATATATTTAAGAAAAAATATAATATATATTTATATATATTATATAAATGTATATACAGTATTTACATGCAAATATTTCTTAAATATATACATGAATGTGTGTGTATTTATATATAAATAATACATAACAGAGGACACACACATATATTATGTATAGACAAACTTTTATTTCGGATGCGATTAATCGCGATTAATCTTTTGACAGCCCTAATTATTTTACATATCAATCTGCTTACATATGATATTGCTTGTTTCTGCTTCTTCTTCTCCTGTGTTTTGATCTGAAGATTCTGTTCTCGTCCAGAAGATGCGGTACAGCGCCCCCTACCGTATAACAGTGAAAACACGGAAAGCCGGAAAATATCGTCATTGGCTATATAAATATTGAAATTTTGACTGAATAACTTTTAATAAGGGTTAATCTATATTTATATGCAGTGACATATCATTTTATGCAGACTATGCAGTGATATTTTACATTTTATTGCTATTTTTGAACCTGACAATCTATAGACCTACATGAAAAGAACTGTTTATTTCATTTGTATATGTTTGTTCTGCTGTATTTATTTGCGCTTTTGCTCGTTATTTGATTATTTGTTCTTATTTTATTACTAACAATATAAATAAAAAATATGAGTTAGGATAATAGTTTTTAGAGTCATAACCTTACATGGCTCAAAAACAATACTAGGCCTATTTTATTTTATTTATCAGTTTTTTTGTGGTGGGGCCAGTGAAAATTCTGCCAGGGCAAGTACAAATTTGAACCCCTGAAAAAAATCCTTAGCATTGAGCCCTGAAATATATATAGAAAAAATATATTTAAAAATGGATTTGCGAGCCTCATGTAGTAACTATAGCGGTAAACATGTCGAAGAGGAATGGAGAAAGGTGACAAACATAAACAGGCAAAACATTTTTTTTTTTTTTTCTTAAAAGTAACAAAACCCGGAGTAACAACTCAAGCAAAGCCAACCTCTATTGTGTTGTAAATAGTTGTGTGATGTATAAATAAATGTTGTTTATATTTATTCACTGTCTATGACAACAAGACGTAGGTCGTCTCTGAAAAGCAACGCTTCAGTTATTCAGCTTTGTAATGTGTGTTCCGTGTGGGAATGTCTGGTGTTGTTTTGGTCTGTGTGTTAACACATGTTGCCAGTTTACCCAATAGTATTTCAACACCCCAGGTTTCCAGTTGGTGGAAAACACTGCGTATTGCAGCAATGGAAGCCAGCAAACAATCTGGGTCAGAGATCGCAGATTCAACCCGACTTAAAAAGCCTCAGCAGCATCCGTCTAATAATCTCTATGATCGATAAACACATTTATTTAAAAACATTTGGCCAGAGGAGAACTGGGACCCGTTTCTCCTGAGGTTTATTTTTCTCCATTGTGCTCCTGATGGGGTTTTGGTTTCCTTGCCACTGTTGCCTCTGGCTTGGCTTGCTCACTTGGGGACACTACATGTTCAACTAAATATCCAAATAAATTGAATTAGTAAACTAAATTAACCATATAAACTAAATTACTGATCTGACCATATTGTCACTGTATGACAGTTGTAATGAGCTGGACAACATCACCATTTTCTCCAGAGTGGCTGTATAGTCGAATTAAATTCTGTTGCATTATTTTCCTGTTTAACGCTGTGAAGCTGCTTTGAAACAATCGGCATTGTGAAAAGCGCTATATAAATATAGTTGACTTAACTTGACTTGACTATGAACAAGAGCATGTTAAAACGCCCTCTCAACTCTCAAGATCCTTTTTTGTCTTGTTTCTAGTCTAAATATGTCTAAATGACATAAGATATTTTTTCTTGTTTTCTGGAAAAGAAAATTAAATTGAAGTTAAATTGAAGATTAAAACAAGCAAATATATCTGCCAATGGGGTAATAAAAATAATATTGTTAATAAAAATAATATTGTTTCTGTTTGCAATCTTGCTTCTTCTTTCTGTCGCAAACAGAAACAAGATTATTTTTCTTATCCCATTGGCAGATAATTGTGCTTGTTTTAAGCAAAAACTCTATTAATTTTGAATTTTTTTACCCAGATATCAAGAAAAAAAAGAAGTAATTTTCCTTAGTAAAAGCATCTTGATTTAAGAATTCTTAGATATTTGGACTGGAAAATATCTCTGGTTTTGGTTTTTGGCAGTTTGGTGATCTAAATAGAGAGTACTCGTTAATTTAAATAAGAATATAGTTCTAACTCACTAATAATATTTAAATTTCACCCATTAAAACTTTTTGGTTGATGAAAATTTTGCAGATATTGTAAATATCTATAAATTTACATCTGTATCCTATCACAAGCTACTCTACTCAAGCTTTTGTCAAATCTGTCATGTTTCCAAGAAACAAAACATGATATATATATTTTAGAAAAGAACCGGCCCCCGGGTGTGTCCACAACATCAAATCTGGCCCCCTTTTAAAAAGTTTGGACACCCCCTGCTCTAATAGAAGATTGTCTGGAGGATTTTACCTCATTTTATTCACCTGATCTCTTTCCCTCTCTAGGATCCTCAGGTTACCTCGGCTTGAATAACCTTTGTGGATTTTGGATCATCTTTTAGATTTTGGATATTGGGCAATATGTACTCAGTTCATTCCAGTATTCTCTTTGTATTTCTCTTTAACCTCTTTGTTCATGTCAATAATCACACATGCGCTTTCTCTTGTGATGTTTTCCAGCACATGTGATGTGATAATTATCAGAAGTCAGAGTGATAGTGGTGGACTCAATACCACCGGTTCTCAGTTACACCACATCTCAAGCTTAGAGTCACCATGAAATTAAAATGACCCATTCTTGTTTTTTAATGGATTATTGCAGTGTTTATTGTAAGTGATACATCATTATTGTGCTAATAATCTTGAATCAGAATAACTTCATCTCTTCTCTGATGACGAGGGCGGGGCCACCTGTCACTCACATGAGATCAGCCAATAGCAAACCACAACCATCCAATCAATTCCCCACAGACACAATCAAGCCCCGCCTACATTTGTTCTTGTTTGTGAAGCGCTTCAATAGTCAAAAGTCTGGCTCTGATATGAACGGCAGTGTTCGAGCCTATTATAACTCATATCTCCACTATTATAATCTGACTCCCAGCCGCCATCCCTTCCCAGAGTTCCCTCTTCCTCCTCCAGCATTGGGATCAGGGCTCTGGCAGCTGTGCTGGACTAATGAGACGTCTCTCGCCTCAGTCTAGACCGCACAATCGCAGCTCGGGGTTCTGGAGAGCCACAGCACTGGAAATGACAGTTTTTCTGGTGTGTGTGTGTGCGTGAGTTCTCTGGGGTAGGGATTTGTGAATAGAGTGTGTTAACATTGCTTAAAGGGTTAGTTCACCCAAAACTGTAAATTGTGTCATTAATGACTGAGCCTCATGTGGTTGGACACCCGTCAGACCTCCGTTCATCTTCAGACACAAATGAAGATATTTTAGTGTAAATCTGATGCTCTGAAAGGCCTCCATTGGCTCAACTTTACACTCTCAAGACCCTTAAAAGACACTAAAGACGCCGATACAAAGTCAATCTCACTACAGCGGCTCTACAATAACTTTATGGATCGGCGAGAATAGTTTCTGTGCGCAAAAAACCCTAAATAACGAATAATATAGTGATGACGATTTCAAAACACAGCATCATGAAGCTTCGAAGCGTTATGAATCAGTGAGTCGATTCAGCGGTTCAGAGCGTTATGAATCAGTGAGTCGATTCAGTGGTTTGGAGCGTTATGAATCAGTGAGTCGATTCAGTGGTTCAGAGCGTTATGAATCAGTGAGTCGATTCAGTGGTTTGGAGCGTTATGAATCAGTGAGTCGATTCAGTGGTTCAGAGCGTTATGAATCAGTGAGTCGATTCAGCGGTTCAGAGGGTTATGAATCAGTGAGTCGATTCAGCGGTTCAGAGCGTTATGAATCAGTGAGTCGATTCAGTGGTTTGGAGCGTTATGAATCAGTGAGTCGATTCAATGGTTCAGAGCGTTATGAATCAGTGAGTCGATTCAGTGGTTCAGAGCGTTATGAATCAGTGAGTCGATTCAGCTGTTAAGAGCGTTATGAATCAGTGAGTTGATTCAGTGGTTCAGAGCGTTATGAATCAGTGAGTCGATTCAGCGGTTCAGAGCGTTATGAATCAGTGAGTCGATTCAGTGGTTCAGAGCGTTATGAATCACTGAGTCGATTCAGCGGTTCACAGCGTTATGAATCAGTGAATCGATTCAGTGGTTCAGAACGTTATGAATCAGTGAGTCGATTCAGCGGTTTGGATCGCCAAATTTCAGCAGTTTGGCGGCTTGACACGCGATCCGAATCATCATTCGGCTCACTGATTCATAACGCTCTGAACCGCTGAATCGACTCACTGATTCATAACGCTTTGAAGCTTCATGATGCTGTGTTTTGAAATTGTCATCACTAAATAAGTCGTTATTTAGTTTTTTTTTGCGCACAAAAACTATTCTCGTCTCTTCATAAAGTTATTGTAGAGCCGCTGTAGTGAGATGGACTTTGTATGGACGTCTTTAGTGTCTTTTAAGGGTCTTGAGAGTGTAAAGTTGAGCCAATGGAGGCCTTTCAGAGCCATCAGATTTACACTAAAATATCTTCATTTGTGTCTGAAGATGAACGGAGGTCTGACGGGTGTCCAACCACATGAGGCTCAGTCATTAATGACACAATTTTAATTTTTGGGTGAACTAACCCTTTAAGGACTCGTCATAGATGCCTTCACAGCACAGCTGGATCAGCACAGATGGAGATGGGCTCTGTTCCAAACCTTAGAAAACGGCCTATCTTCTGAAGCAGCATCCGAACCATCATGGACTCTTAAAAGTGACTGATGTGGAACACTCTGCACTGCTTTATTTGTTCGCTGAGCTTGTCACAATGCATTCTGGGATTGTCTTATATTATTAGGATACATGTGATACTGCGTTAGAATTTGGCCTGAGTAAATCAGCCTTCATGCGACTGTACAGCGATTAAAGCAGACAGTGTGTGATGTCCAACATGTCTAGTGTGTTTTTTTTCATTTAAAGTCATTCAAACTTTGCGTTCACACCAGATGCGACTTGCGCAAATAAATCTTTCGTGTGTAGTTAGACGATTGAACATTTTGAGTTTACTCGCTTCATTCGCGTGTGACATTCACTTCACAACAGATGTGGATCCGCGTCATGGGCGGGGCTTCTGCCAGCGGCTCGTCTCGTTGCAAAATTGCTGACATGGATTGTTTTAAAATACGACGAATAAGCTCAATTTGCCGGCTTTAGCTAGCTTGTAGTCTCAATAGCTATATATCACTCAAATTGAGTAAAGAGCGCTTTTTAAAACTTACCAGATTGTCCGACCTCCTCACTCACTTTCTTCCAAGCAAGATCCTTTTTATTCCTGTTTCTATAAAGTATGAAGATGTATCGTACAGCTCCAAGTAGGGTTTGCTGCGGTGGATATCCAACTCCGCCCTCAAAAGAGAAATCCCGCAATACAGCTAATTTCATTGGTTACAGTGAGTAAGAGTTTGGTGTAGGCAATCAGTACTTTATTTGTTACAGTGACGGGTAGGTTTAGAGATCAGAGTTTGGTGTAGGCAATCAGTACGCGGCGCGAATATCCGCCAAAGTTCAGATTTTTAAACTTGCACGAATTACGCGTCAAACGCTCAATTCGCGCCGTCATTCGCGTGAAACGTGTCATTTGCGCCGCCGAATGTCTATTCGCGTCTGCTGTGAAAGCACCAAAAGGTTTCTCTTCTAATCTACCAGTGGTGATTGTAAACACTCAAGGGTCATTAAAGAGTCTTGGTAAGTTTCGTCAGGGCGTGAAGAAATATAGAGCTGAGTATCGTCAGCATAACAATGAAAACTAACGCCATGCTTCCTAATGATATCTCCCAGTGGTAGCATGAACAGGGTGAAGAGTAGCGGTCCTAGCACTGAGCCTTGTGGTACTCCAGACTGAACTTGTGCTCGCTGTGACATCTCTTCATTTACTGCTACAAACTGATAACGGTCACATAGGTGTGATTTAAACCATGCCAATGCAGTTCCTCTAATGCCAACATAATTCTCAAGTCTACTCAGAAGAATGTTGTGGTCGATAGTATCGAATCCAGCGCTAAGATTGAGTAACACTAATAAGAGTAAATCATGTGTAACTCTGATGAGAGCAGTCTCAGTGCTATGATACGCTATAAATCCTGACTGGAAATCCTGTCTTTCTCTCCCTGCTAGTGAGGGACAGACAGCATTGAGTCAATTAAAAGCGCACGTCTCTGGAAAAAGGGAGGGACTGAAGTTCCCTAGTGAGAAGACAATATGGCTGTACTGAGAGACGCACTCCCTCTGTGACTTCCTCAGACGGGAGTATGACAGCTGTGACCAAACTCCAGATAACAAGCCTTATTAGATGCTCACCACCCCACCCCCATCAGCACGCACACACACACACACACACACACACACACACACACACACACACACACACACACACACACACACACACACACACACACACACACACACACACACACACACACTGCCTCATCCACGCCCTTTCACAGCACATTCTATTTTTAAACATATCTACATTTAAAATGTTTACAGTAAAATACATAACTAATATGTGTCTACAACCATTTACACATGAAGCCAGTATTTGCTGTATTTACTTATTCTTTCCATCATGTTGAATGAAAAGAAACGTATTCAGCCGTACGACAGCATTATCTTCTTGTTTATTTAGCAGTCACGAAATGATGAAAACATTATCTTAAAAAAGAAATAAGCAATGAAATCAATAAACATCTTTTAGAGTCTTAAAAACTATAATACAATATTCTCAATATATTGAATTTGTTATTTTGTACAAAATAAGAATACCTTGACAAAACAATGATTCTATTTTAAACACAGAAAGCATCATAAAGACAAAGAAGCAGAAAGATCAGTCTCATTGGCTGTTGTCGTTTAGGAAGAGTTTCCTTCCTAAACGACCTTCCTTCCTTGCAGTCATATAAACTACAGATATAAAGAGTCGAAAGGATGTGTGTTACAAAAAAGAGGTAAATATCAATTGACAACAACAGCAAAAATAAAAACTGTATTAAAAATGTCCTGCTGCTTCAACACCCGAACAGTGGAACGGTATTCAGAGATGGGGAGACGGAGTTAGAAACACATTTTTAATGGAGTAAAATTTGACCTACTGGAGAATCAATGACCCCATTTATTTTCCACCTTAAGAAAGCAAGAGTTTGGGACGGAGAATGAGAATGAGTGATCATGGAAACCACACATTTGAGGTAAATATGTAGCAGTCATGAGGATCTGATCAATATAAATTGAACCCTCAGATCAGCGAAACAACATGAACTCTGCAGTTCCCTTTGTTTCTGATGATCATAAGTCTGATGACGACAATCATAAATAATTCTGCATTTTGCCTCTTTATAAGCTGCTCTTGTGTCTCAAGCATTGCTCCTTTCTGAGATATGGATTTGATCGATGTAGTTAAAGTGCACAAGAGTATGATTGAAGAAATGTTGGGTAATATACCTTAGACCAGGGGTTCTGGAGATCTGCTCCTTGATCAAACTCTCCTGCCTGTAAGCATGTAGTAATCCTGAAGACCTTGATGAGCTTGTTCAGGTGTGTTTGATTAGGGTTGGAGCTAAACTCTGCAGGAAATCGGACCTTGAGGGCCAGGGTTGGGATCCCCTGCATTATGCTGGGTTCAGACTACACGATTGTATCCCGATTTTGGCATTATGTGTTTGACTTAGGGTGTTGTGGGGATTCGTAAATGACAACTGGGATGCAGGAATTGGCTCGTCTGCGATGCTTCACAACAGAAAGACTAGCATGTTAAATTTTTTTTCCGGTCCTCTACGACGGGTTTGGTCACATGTGACACTGACCAATAGGAGCACATAAGCTCTTCTGTACTCAGCTTTCAAACATGCCGAAACGAAAGAGAGATGATGGTTTTGGTGCAATTGAGAAAAGATTCGTGGAGCTGTGGCAGGATTCCTGCCTTTATGATATTTCCTTGATAAACGATAGCAGAGGCGCTTCTGCAACCCGGTGTGTAGGCTAAACTATATTTTACCTTTAGTTCTCTTTGGAGGATTCCTGTCCTCTTTGTGCAATCTAGAAATGTGTCAGGTTCTCTATATCTTTTTGGGGCTTTTCTGATGACAAGACATCCAGTGCCAAACACACCGCTTCAGTAGCCATTGTTTACGCTCACAACACCGGTCAGTCGATAGCTCCGCCTTCTTGATGACATCACACACGTTGTTAAAGACGGCAAGCGATAACTTGTCGGGAAGGAATGTGTAGTCTGACATGTTTTTTGTCGACTACAAGAATTTAGGATAATCTGACACACTAGCTATGTTTGCATCCAAAGTTGCGAATTTAACTTTGGAAATGGGCAAAATTGGAATTTTTACAAACAAAGAAGCTTTTCCATCCAGTAGAAGAGATCAAAATCGTCACTTCCTGATAAACTTGCGCTAAATATCACTAAGTAGGAGAAGCCACGGTATATAATAAATGACTTACGTCTCAGAGCGCGCAATACATGCATTTCTGAGGCGGATGGGAACGCAGTCGTGTTCTGGGAGGTAATTATACCAAACTTTGACAACCAAAATAGCATTTCAGATGCTGTGCAACGAGATCGGTCATCTGGTTAGTCCAGTTATACCATCCCATCGCACAAAGTCACATGATTTCCATCGTAGTTTATGCACATGTTTTATCATCGGATAAAAAATGTATCCGACTCAAATGAGTGCGTACGTTTTTTTAATGGGCATTTTTAGCATCTTGGTGTTCCCATCCAGCTGTTTTTTTACCTGATATCCCAAAATAGGCATACAAATAGGTGGATGGAAACAGGTTATCATAACAGACAAAAATATTGTGTAGTCTGAACCCGGCATTAGATTGTCATCATGGTTCAGTCAGCGATACTAAAGGAGGTTCACTCACAGCAAACTGGAACAAAGAGACACTGTAAGGGACAGAGCAGTTTTCAATACATAGACACACAACATAGAACACAGACAACATAAATCCAAAGATGGTTTTCAAAAGAGAGCTTTCCATCTCGGTTTGATTTCAGTGTTCGCACAGTGTTTTCACCCTGATTTGTGGTGGAGTGTTGGGACCCCACTGCTGGCTGGCCTGTAGGTAGTTTCGTCTTAAAGGGAAGCCCTGGTGTTAAGACTTAATATAACTTAAATTATGTCGCTTACTGAAAAAACAAAGGACAAAGGGGGCGACATTTTGTTTAAGTGCGCAGTCGATGATGTCAAATGGTTGCACTCGGCGAGCGACTGGCACTACTGTTGCTGTTTTACCACAACACAACTCGAACAAAACTCAGACAACGTCACATTGTGCGACTTTTGGCTGTGATTATCAATTGAAGGGCAACAGGAGAAGCGATGTAAGTCTTCACTGCTTTCCTAATGACAAGATGTGGAGAAAAATGGGAAGATGCTTGTGGACGGACAAAACTTCCTAAAGATCCGTGTCTCTGTTCTCTTGAGGCCTGACGACTTCGAGGCTTTTAGTCGACCTCAGCTACTGAAAGGCGGTGATGGATATAAGCGTAGGCTCAAACTAAATGCCGTACCATGGATTTTTCCCCACAGGAAGTCTCAACGCCGCTGGATATCGAGTGAAATCCGTGCTGTGAAACAACAGAGACAAGAAGCGCTAAATGCCATCCTGACAGGATCCGGGGCGTCGGACTGGAGGGTAAAACCAGTACTGATTACCAGGGCCCCAAGAGGAGAGAGGGCCCTTGAAAAGTCTGGAATATATTTTAACATGGAACATGGGGGCCCATCAGGACTGCCTATGCATAGGGCCCAGGATCTTGTGCTATGCCCCTGGACAGGATGTAAACATGCCGACGCTTTAGAGAACAGAGACACGGGTCTTTAGGAAGTTTTGTTTCTTCTTGTCATTGGGAAACAGGGACTTACGTCGCTTCTCCTTTTACCCTTCGATTGAAAATCACAGCCAAAAGCCGCACAATGTGGCGGCGTCTGAGTTTTTTCCCAATTGTGTTGTGGGAAAAAAACAACACTCGCCGAGTGCAACCGTTTGACATCATCGACTGCGCACCTAAACAAAATGGCGCCCCCTTAGTCCTTTGTTTTTTAAATAACGTAAATCTTTCATGGGATTTCTACTCCATATTTCATAGTTACATATATTATACATTATATTAAGTCATACAAGTCTTAACACCAGGGGTTCCCTTTAAGGAAGATTCTGTGAGGATTCTGTGGCGTTCACTTATCCAGGCACCCAGCTCTGTTTGCTGTGGCTTTGCTGTGTGCCCGTAAATCCAAATCCCATGCCCATTCCTTGAGCCAGTGAGGAATCAAAGTTGAAATCGATCTCTTCTCCCGAGTCCATAATGTCATGTAGAAGAATAGACTCCATGTCACAGTCCAGGCTGCTGTAGAATACATCCATATCCAGGTCTGGTGGCAGCCGCTCGTGTGGGTGGAGCTGATCGGGGTGGGGGTAGTTGTGGTAAGCTGTCCCCGTCCCCTGAGGCTGACGGTACAGTCCATATGCCATACTGTGCTGATGTGAGTCGGAGTAAATATAGGCATGAGGTTGATGGTATGGAGCCGTAGTGAGATCGTAGGGGATGCCGGAAGGGTTTGGGGGAAGCGTGGTGGCTCCTGGGAGATGCGTGTTGACTGGGGGACTATATAGGTAAGGGGCTTTATGTATGTACGACTGCATGTGTCCGTCATTGGGTTGAGAGTGGACCATTGCAGGCCGAAGGTCCTGGCTCAAGCTTTGAATGATGTTGTGGCTGTGAAATGGCTTGGATGCAGGGTTAGCGGTAGGGTCATTGTTGTGACCTCTGGATCCTTCTCCAACCATCATGGAGTGGACCTCATTCTCTTTCCCAAGTATCATGTCCTTGACAAGGAACTGGGATCCAATGGCCAGCAAACTCTGGAGGGTGCTTGTGCCTTTGTAAGCTTGCACACTACTGGAGTTCTCCTCGATAGTCTGCATGGAGGAATGGTGCTGAAGCATGCCCACATCCGGCTGGCCGTAAACTGCCTCGCAGGTGGAGTCCTTGGCGTCGCTGGTGTAGTGGTAAGGAGGGTGTTTATGGCATGGGGATTGGTAGCTGACGGTTGTTCTGAGATCTGTAGGGCAGTGGGATGCGGGTGAGTGGGCACTGGAGGGACTGGGGTAGAGGCGTGGAGATGCCGAGCAGGATACCCCTCCCTCTTCAGGATGCCCTTCTGCTAGGATGGGCGACTGGTGACCACTAAGAGTTGATCCTGACGAGCTGCCGAGTGAATGCAGATCCGTCCAGGTCTCGAACTCCTCCCTAGCCACCACCCCACCTGTTCCAGACTTCCCAGTGGGACTGCAATGCTCTGGAGAGCTACAGAACCCCATCAACGTCTCTTTCCCTTTCTCTGCTTTCCCAGTCGCACTCTTACGGTTTCCTCGGCCTTTCCTCTTCAAGTACTTGGTGCCATTATCCATTGAGCCAGCTCGACGACGGGGAGACTTTCCCAGCTTCCCTCCATCAGGATTCAGCATCCACCAGGAACTCTTGCCAGTTCCCTCATTCTGCACACGGATGAAGCGTGTGTGCAGGGATAAGTTGTGGCGGATGGAGTTCTAGAGAAAAAAGACGGGAGTTTTAGTATAATATAGTAACAACAGAAAAGTCTTGTCTCTTGAGGCCAGGAGAGTGAGGTTTACCTGCAAAACTATCTTTTTACCGCATGGCCTCTGATACATTTACAAAAATGGATCTGAATCAGACAGACTCACTCGTCCACAAAAAACTCACTCAATAAAGAAGAATCAAGTATTGATATATATATCAAGTCTCTGCCCTACTTATTTCTATACCATCTAAATGATTACAATATACTTCAAGTTTATTTTAAGTAAACTTAGGGCGTTTTCACACCTACCTTGTTTGGTCGGGATTTTCTTGACTTTTCAGTTTGAAACAGACGAAATTTGGTCCGACGAAAAGAGGCCGTCTCGATCCGGATCAAACTGAATTGGGGGGTTCGGACTTTCAGACCATTTACAGGAAGTTCCTGTTTATGTTTAAAATATTATAATGTTATTTTTAAATTCAATTTAGGCTACATTGATTATGAAAAGTGAAAAGATGCGCAATATGTCAGAAGACAGAAATGATTTTGAAATGAATTTTGTATGATTTTGCTTAGAAAGTCTTTCTTTAATGTGAATTTCGTTTGGTATAAATTGTATCTTAATTTTAATCAACGTTTAATTAGATAATTGCCTGGATTTAATAAATAAGAAGCAAATAGTCTATAGCAGACAATAATAATAAAGAGCGATCATATGCTCTACACATGAACTGGAGCGCGTCTCAAATAAACATGAGAAATATGTGTATATAAAGCTTGAAATGTCCACTTTTAAACATAACGAAAAGAAAATAGTCAAGCAATGCGCACTGTTCAAAAGTGGCAGCGATATGTGTCCGTTCATTCATTCTTGTCAAAGACGCTGACGTCAGACGCACGTCTGTTTACAAACCAATCAATGTCCAGATGCCGCCCACATAGATGATGACGACAGGACACAAGTGTGTCATGTACAGTTCTTTAGTGCGTCGCATAATTGCAATGTGAAACCAAACCAAAACTAACCGAATGTAGAAAATGTATCAAAACATGAACTTCAGTTCGGACCTTGGTGCGGACTTTCAGATGTGAAAACGCCCTTAAGTTCAAGTGTATTTTCCAAGTATAGCCTACCTTATGTAGTAAGTATAGTAAAATCAATATTACTAGTATACTTGTAAGTGAACCATTTCAATTCTTCTTGATTTTTAATTGCCTAATTTTTTTGTTTATTAAAGTATACCTTTAAGGGTTCTTTAAAACTTTTCCCACCAGCGTTTTGCTTTGCCAGCCAAAGGTGTTAGTAAATCTAGTGTAGTCCCACCCCAAACTCATGCCATTCATCTCACTGATGATATTTGTGGAGTCACTCAAACACACAGAGCATTGGTCAAAGTATTTACACTATTCAGGAGAATGAATCTATGAATGGCAGAAACATCAACATTGTTAAAAGCCAAGCATGTCTACTGTAGTAAAACAAAACTGTATTGTTTGTGTTAAAAGAAAAGAGAGAAAAATTATAATAAAAAAAATGAATTATAAAAAATGAATGCATTATGCATAATAATTTTTTTTATTTGTATTATTTTATATAGAAATAAATTGTGTATAATTGATTATTTACAAGATATGAGATTCTTCCAGTTTCCATTTTTGTCATTACTTTAAACCATTAGCATGGCAACACTGTTTACGATATCCAATACCCATTCACAATTTAGAATCTTCAATATTTTTGCATCATGTTGAGAAAGTTTGGTGTGAATCGTATGACGGCCTTTGGAGTAAACCATCCAGAGATTGGTTAAAAAATTCCACATTCAAACCAAAATATGGGATTTCCTGTTGGTCAGAGCCAATGACTGTGCATTAGAAAGTTGTCCGGCTCAATGAGAAAAATATATATGTACCGAGCTTGGTGTCTGTAGGTAAAACTAACCTCCAACTTAAGACAGAAGGTGGCGCTATAGAGCCCTTCCTCCACACCTATTTCTAAGGCTTTGCCCATGTCTTCTGACTGATTATGATGTGTGTGTCGAGTCTCATGCAATTTGAAGCATTCTAAGAGTCTCACCCAAAAAGAGTATTAAAGTTTGACGCGTTGCCATGACAACAGAATTTAAGATATCAAAAACCCTTTCACAGGTGTGGTGTCTTGACATTATTCTGACGAAGATTGTGGCAAATCGAGTAAAAATAAGAGGGCGATTTCAAAGCATTTTGAATGGGACACACTTCCTGCTGCGCTATGACTTTGACTCACAATAGTCACATTCATGTGATCGACCTCCTACATCGAGTTTCATCCAAATCAGTCAATGTATGCCGAAGCTATAACACTCTTCCTTTGTCCCTTTTTTCGACATAAATTCATTGCCTCGCCACAGCCAAACCGTTCGAGATATCAAAAATCTGTGTGCAGATTTAGCATCCTCAATATCATCCCGATGAATCCCCTAGAAGAAGTATATCAAATTTGGCAAAGTTGGGAAATAATCTTTTTGGGACTATTCACAAACAATATTTGCATTAATTTGCATAAAATATACTATTGGTCCCAAGATTCTCACATTCTGTTCCTGTCAATCACGTGGTGTCAACCAATTATACTGCATGAGGGAGGGGGGAGAGCCAACTCTCACACACACACACACACACACACACACACACAAAGGAGGCAGCAAGTGTGGCAAGCGCGGCACACGCAACGACTCAGCAAAAAGGTTCTTTTCAGAACAACCGGGCGGGCCGCACTAACACTAAACTTTGATGTGAAGTAGGGGGCCACAAAATATCGAGCCGCGAGTTTGAGTCCCCTGGTGTAGATGATAAGGGCTGCACTACAGAGCCCCCCCATGACAACTTATGCCCGGCCCTGATGGCCAACCAGTCCAACGTTTGCAAAGTTTCAAGAGCTTTTGAGCTTGTTAAGGGACCCAACAGTGCCTGAAAGTTCGGGGGGGGGAAATTACCTAAGGAAAACAATAGGGCCTTCGCTCCTTAGGGGCTTGGACGCCAACACTTTAATACTGCTTTTACGTAAATTTGACTTAACATGTACATGGACCCTCACACAATTGACCTATCGGTAAGCCCCGCCCCCCTTAGTTACTGTTGCTAACTCGGACAAACAAACGGAGTTGCTATATCTTACAATGTTCAGCTGTCAGTGTGAAAAACTTATCCAGAGATGTTTTTGGAAACAGAATGTAGCGGATACCCCGTCCGAATGATGGCCAAACTTAACTGATGGTTTATCAAGTTTATTACATCGTTTTTCACTCAAAAAATCATCGTAAGAGCTGAACAAACAAAGCATAAGAAGTGCGCATTAACATCTCATTCACAAACTCTCTCTCCATTGCATTACCATTAACACACACAGCAAATTACACAGAAACACTCACACAACTAACAGTAAACACACATACACAGAGCTTATGCCTTTTCGAGGATGCAGTCAGTAACTGGTCAACTTTGTATCTGCAAAAAAACTCAGATAAACTGCGTGCGAGCTCTCCCTTTCACTATAGTAGGACAGATAATGTAGACCTTAAAGGTCCCATGGCATGAAATTTTCATTTTATGAGGTATTTCAACATTAATATGAGTTCCCCTAGCCTGAATATTGTCCCCAAGTGGATAGAAATGTTGATCGGTGTAAACCCGAGTTCTGGCTGTCTTTCTCTGCCTTTGAGAAAATGACAGGCCAGACGAGCCAATCCTGAAGTCTCCTGGTTTGACGTCCAAGCAGGAACGGTTTCCTCCCTTTCCTCCGCCCAGAGAATCTGCCACGCCCATGCAAACGCTCCAGAGATCAAGGCTTGTGAACGAGTGAACGCTGGCAGTTTCTCAGTGTTTGGATGTACAGATGAAAACAGAAGTCTTTCTTCAGTTCCTTCTGATCTGTGATCAGTGATTTCTGATGTGTAGCTAATTATTTATTATTCGTGCACACGCAGCGGCTTCTCTCTCCCGACAGAGCGGTGTTTTCTATCTTGTGAGTCAGTGTTTTTGTACGTCCTCGTCGCATCTATCTGTTCTTAAATGTGCATACAGTCGTTTCTGCTCAACATCAGCAGAGTCACGTCTTTAGAGATAAACCTCACACACGCCGAAGCTCGGCCTTCAGCATCCCCGACCCCCAGCACTGCATCTGCCCACAGCGGAGGAGCCAAACGCGGGTGAGATTAAGCAGAAGGAGGGGAAGCGTGAGGGTATCCGGCTAGCCAGCCTAGCCCCACAATAAACTGGATTACATTCGATTACTGCTGTTGTGTCTTTGTTTGCGCTGAGTAACGTTACTCAATGCGCGTCACTGACGCTTATCATATGATTGGAACATATCTAGAAATAATGCTATACTCAACACTTACTAACTCGTTCATCTCGCTGTAATGGTACATTGCTGTATATAATGATGAAGACGGACTCGGCGTGACTGGGACTCGTGTTTATTCAGAACTCTCAGATACAAACACAATAAACTCGCGCTGACTGACAGCGCTCTCACAACTCAGTAGTTACTATAAATAACTTTGTTAGCAATCGCTCCGTCTCCGTGATGTCCGGTTCGCGAACGAATCATTCTTTTGAATCGGTTCTTTTTAGTGAACCGAACCAGTTCACCAAATCGGACTGAATCGTTCTAAACGGTTCGCGTCTCCAGTCAGCGCTGATCCATAATTTACTAAAGTTACTAACTTTCTGACATGAGTGACAGTCCCTCCGACTAGAAATAAACTAATAACCTGAAGTATATTCTAGTAAACAGTTCACCCTGAACTGAGACATGCTGAGAGAACTGATGAGAAGTGAACTCAGGTCCATCCGTCTCTGGCAGACTCGTGCCTGCTCGTGCCTCGTTAAACCACGCCCCCTCCGCTCATTTCAAATGCAAAGATGTCAGCCAATCACAACAGTGGGCGTTTTTACTGAAGTCTCACAGCAGACACGCCTCTTGAAGCAGGGCATTCAGCCACAGGGCAAACAGCAGTATAGAAAAAATGCCTTTTATTTCTAAATTATGACATTTTATGATGTAAAAATCATACTAACAATATAAGTACACCTCAGGAAACATTATAAAATAATAGAAAAATGCCATGCCATGGGACCTTTAATACATTTCTAAAGGTACATATCCCTGTAGGTATCTAACATACTTACAGTGTTACATGACGTGAGAACAGTTAGTTATTTCGGTTTGTATGTTAGCAGGGACTTTAATCGTAACTTAACGAGAGTTTGACAAACAGAAAATCCTCTCAGGATCTCTGGAGTCAGTGTTGCAGTTCCTCAGGCACGACATTTGAGCATTTCTGTAGCATAAACACCATCAAACCGATGAGAGCTTCAGATTTTCCAATGTTTCTCTATGGCGCTGAAACCTAAAGATGTCCGAGTTCTGGTCCCAGCGCAACTGATACTCAACTGCTATTGGCTCATCTGCGTTCGAGGGGAGGGGCTTACTGATAGGTCAATTGTGGACACACTCTAGATTTACTCATCAGTAAGGGTCTAAACATTTCATCAATTGTTATTAAGGATGTAGCACTGCCTGATCATTTCTGTATTTTCTTTGATATATCAATCTCTCCTGCCATTGAAGCTAGATCTGTCTCTATCAAAAAGAGACGCTTAAATTAGAACACTAATGTGCTGTTTATGAAGGCTATATCTCTAACACCAATGTAATTGATGATATTGCTCCTGTGAAAGTCAGGGAAAAGAGTGGCAGACAAAAAGCACCTTGGAGAAATTCAACAGCAGAGCAATTAATGAAAAGACAATGCAGAAAAGCTGAGCTCATGTGGTGGAAGACAAAACTTGTAGTTCATTATAACATCTGTAAAGACAGTCTTCATGCTTTCAATGTGGAACTAGGCAAAGCTAGACAGACCTTCTTTTCAAATATTATGAACAGAAACAGAAACAACACGCGCACTCTTTTTGATAATGTAGAGAGACTAACAAACCCCCCAAATCAGACAGCAAATGTAGTGAGTTTGCTTCCTGCTTCTCCGAGAAAATCAATAATATCAGAAATGTGATCAGCACATCCTTGAGTTGTTCAGGGGTCAGTCAGATCAGACCACAACCTCAGAAAGTT
This sequence comes from Gobio occitaniae, assembly GCA_033150135.1. Lineage (NCBI taxonomy): Eukaryota > Metazoa > Chordata > Actinopteri > Cypriniformes > Gobionidae > Gobio > Gobio occitaniae. The sequence continues at coordinate 26,065 of JARQWZ010004758.1, forward strand.
ACTATGACTGATTTCGAAGCAATTGTTGGTAAAAATTTAGAAGAAACGGTACAGCACTTTAAATCATCAACCTGCGCCCTTGACACACTCCCCACTTCCTTTTTCAAAAGTGTGTTTAACTGTTTAGAAGCAGATCTCCTAGAAGTGGGAAACGCCTCACTTCTCTATGGGACTTTTCCAAACTCCCTTAAAGCTACACTGTGTAACTTTTATAGTTTATTCTTAGCTAAAAACACTTAGTTCTTTCAAAAATATATGTGCTCATTAATGTATATGTACTTCTTTCAAGTAATAAAGTATTCTGGTAAGTTTATAATATGTCATTGTAAACACATACGGGTGAGGGTTTGAATGCGGGTCGCCATGTTGCTCCTCCATCTTGAAAGTACATTAGCCAAAGAGGGACATTCCCGTAAATTCAAGCTTTGCCTTTGGCGTTTTAACACTCGATGGCTCCGTGTCCAATGTGGACGAGGTCGAGCTGGAAGACATGTTAATCTTGGACTAAATCAGCCACCGTAGGAGATAAAACGAAATCAGAATTGAGAGGAACAGAAACTAATATTCACTGGATGGTCATAAACCAGTTCACCACTAGATGGGGGAAAATATCACACAGTAGAGCTTTGAAACTGCAGTAGTTAAGCCTCTCCTGAAAAAGAGAAATCTGGATAACTCCATATTGAGCAACTACAGACCAATCTCAAATCTCCCCTTCATAGGCAAGATCATTGAAAAAGTTGTTTTCAATCAGCTGAACAAATTCTTAAGCTCAAACGGATACTTTGACAATTTTCAATCTGGTTTCCGACCGCATCACAGCACAGAGACACTGTTGACCACAGCATACTTCTTGACAGGCTGTTAAACTGGGTTGGGCTTTCTGGAATGGTCCTCAAATGGTTCAGGTCATACTTAGAAGGGAGAGGTTATTATGTGAGTATAGGTGACCATAAGTCTGAGTGGACATCCATGACATGCGGAGTCCCACAAGGGTCAATTCTTGCACCACTACTATTCAACCTGTATATGCTGCCACTCAGCCAAATAATGAGAGAGAACAAAATGGCTGACCACAGCTATGCTGACGACACCCAGATCTACTGAGCCCTATCACCTCATGACTACAGCCCCATTGACTCTCTATGTAAATGCATTGATGAAGTTAACAGTTGGATGTGCCAAAACTTTCTTCAGTTAAACAAAGACAAAACTGAAGTCATTGCATTTGGAAATAAAGATGAAATTCTCAAGGTGAACACATACCTTGAGGCTAAAGGTCTAAAAACAAAAAAATCAAGTCAGGAATCTGGGTGTGATTCTGGAGTCAGACCACCAGTCCTCAGGTCTTTACACTGGCTTCCATTTACATTTAGGATTGATTTTAAAGTACTATTACTTCTTTATAAATCACTCAATGGCCTAGGCCCTCAATACATTGCAGATATGCTGAAATACCAAGGGTTCAGTCAAAGCAAGGAGAGTCTGAGTTTAGCTATTATCCCAGCCGTAGCTGAAGCAGCTTCCAGAACAGATCAGATGTGCTGAAACAGTAGCCACTTTCAAATCCAGACTCCAAACACTTCTGTGCATTTCACACCTAGGCCTTCAGTGGTCTCATACCTGAATTAATTCACCTCTTAATAAAATCATCATGACGCCATGGCTATAGAAACCATTAATATCATACAGAAACGCAGTATTACAGGGCGTTGTGTCTCTCACGGATCGAGAATGAATGATTAAATTATGAAATAATTTAAGAATTATTCAAATTAGAATTATAACAGGTCTCCTTTCACAGCAGCTGCGCCACATAAGTCATATCCAACAGAAGCATCGATCCGCTCCGGGTTTTCCGTGCATTTGTGCAGTAGGCTAACGTTACCGTTTGAGTTCTCCGAACACGGAAAGCAAATTGTGAAGCAAATTTTACACAAAAGAAAACGCAACAGCGAAAACGGTTCTTGAAAAATCTTACCAACAGTATGACAAATTTATTTCAGGTGAGGTTCAAAGATAATACAAAGTGTTTTACATTTAAACCCCACAAAACTATATTTGAATTGTAAGAAAATGTTGCAAATAATATATTAATAAAATCGATCATAAATTTACAGGAAAAAAATTCATCACATTCATCACGGAAAAAACGTGGCACGGATTAGACTGTAGGATATAAAAAATGTAAATAAAATGCATTATAGCTTAACTAACTCACCAAAATAGGCTATGATTATTTGTACACAAAACATGCCAATGTGTGCAGCTGACCCATGCTCTCAAATAAATCTGCAGGACTTCAGTGATGGTATACATTACAGTCCGTTCGTTTTTAGCCGTGACAGATTGAATAGCGTTCTGTGACTGTGCGTTAAGATGGAGAAGGCAGTATGCAGGAATTTTGAAAATGGCTTTGTAAGTATGTTAATTAATACATTAATTTCTTCTCCTCTGTCAGCCATTGGGGTTAGAAAAAACGCTATTAAAACTACAGATGTTTTATCTCGTGCGGTTTGCTGTTATTCTGACTAGGCTACTACGTTCTCTGACCATCCAATCAAAGGACGTGAAAATGTCGACGTTATTGTACGCCAGCTAGATGGCCCTGCTGTCACCAACTCGAAATCTGATTGGCTGATTAAATTGGAGTGATTGTCTGATTGGTTAAAGTGCAAAGTTTCATTGCCGTTCATTTTAAGCTAGTGGCGCCCGCAATATTGATTCTGAAGGCCTCAAGGCAGATTTCTTTTACCTGGCAACACATGATGCCTGAAATATGATTGGATAAAAGCTCGAACATAAACAAACACTACTGGAAGCAGCGCAACCAAGGGAAAAAGCGATGCAGTTAAGAAAATAGACTATTGGGAATAATTTAACACACATTCATGGAAAAAATATATAAAAATTTAAGTCTATGATTCTGATAGTGATTTCATCTCTTCCATCTCAGATTGGGTTACCCAATGGGTGACCCATATTTTGATTACCAAAAACCAGGACACTCAGCCCAGCAATGAGATACTCAAATGATACTCGAAGTTTACTCAAAAGATTCCTTTTTCATTTCATTATATTTAAAGTATGCCTCCTCTGTATGGATAGAAAATTATTATATTAGGGCCAGGACAGGGAAAACATGACATTTGGTCATGAATTTAGAGAATCAGGCAGTTTTGTTCTCCTTACAACTGTTTTAATTATCCTTGTTTCTAGTTTTAATTCTTATACATGGTATTTTTATTTCTTATGCATATGTTATCACTATTTTAATTCATTTTCTATGTAAAGCACTTTGAATTACCATTGTGTAGGAAATGTGCTATATAAATCAACTTGCCGTGCCTAAATGTTTTATTCTTTACATGTATTGAAAGGGTAGAGCATAATCCCTGAATGGGTGATTCAAGTAAAGAATTAGGTCTCAGAGGTTCATCTGACACAAAAGGTTTCTTAAGGTAACAATGCAAGGTGAGTATCCATGGAAACGTGAAGGAAAGAGAGAGAGATGGCATTCATCGCTGGAGGTTTTGGACGGATTATCCTTATTATGAAGCTACCGTAAAACAATTTTCAAATGTTCCTGTTCCAAACACATCTGGAAACTGGAAATAACTGATCATTCCCATTGATATCAAAACTAACTTGATATTACATATAATAAGGCTAATTTATACAGAAGTGGGTGAAGAACTCAATGCCAAGGCTTATTAGAGGTAGACTCATTTCTGACAATGACTGAGGATGTGTTGGATAATTAACTAACAGATCGCTCAATGACGAGATATATTGAATGCTCATTTAGACATCATGGGTGCAGCCCTGAGATAAATCTAAGCGTCTCTCCAAGGCCTTTTCTTGTAAACTTCCTCCCGCCGTCCAGTGGCTAAGATAAGTGGCATTGACACTGTGTCTGCTCCTGTTAGACGAGAGACGAGAGGCTGTGTCAGAGGCTATACAGTCAACGCTTCCACTTTCTGCAGAGCTAATAAAACACTTCCAGAGACTTTAATTAGCCACAGACTCCAGGCAGCTCAGTGAACGCCCTCACCGCACAAATTAATACTCACTCTTTTGCAAAGTAAATGCTATATTTCAGAGCTCATTAATCACTTATGCACACTTATTAATCAATGCCCTTTTGTGATGGATAGATGCACTTTTGTGATGGATAGATGCACTTTTATGATGGATAGATGCACTTTTATGATGGACAGATGCACTTTTATGATGGATAGATGCACTTTTATGATGGACAGATGCATTTTTATGATGGATGGATGTACTTTTGTGATGGATGGATGCATTTTTATGATGGATGGATGCACTTTTATGATGGATAGATGTACTTTTGTGATGGATGGATGCATTTTTATGATGGACAGATGCACTTTTATGGATGCACTTTTATGATGGACAGATGCACTTTTATGGATGCACTTTTATGATGGATAGATGCACTTTTGTGATGGATGGATGCACTTTTATGATGGACAGATGCACTTTTATGGATGCACTTTTATGATGGATAGATGCACTTTTGTGATGGATGGATGCACTTTTATGATGGACAGATGCACTTTTATGGATGCACTTTTATGATGGACAGATGCACTTTTGTGATGGATGGATGCACTTTTATGATGGACGGATGCACTTTTATGATGGATGGATGTACTTTTGTGATGGATGGATGCATTTTTATGATGGACAGATGCACTTTTATGATGGATGGATGCACTTTTATGATGGACAGATGCACTTTTATGATGGACAGATGCACTTTTATGGATGCACTTTTATGATGGACGGATGCACTTTTATGATGGATAGATGCACTTTTATGATGGATAGATGTACTTTTGTGATGGATGGATGTACTTTTGTGATGGACGGATGCATTTTTATGATGGACAGATGCACTTTTATGATGGATAGATGCACTTTTATGATGGATAGATGCACTTTTATGATGGATGGATGTACTTTTGTGATGGACGGATGCATTTTTATGATGGACAGATGCACTTTTATGATGGATAGATGCACTTTTATGATGGATAGATGCACTTTTATGATGGATGGATGTACTTTTGTGATGGACGGATGCATTTTTATGATGGACAGATGCATTTTTATGATGGATGGATGCACTTTTATGATGGATAGATGTACTTTTGTGATGGATGGATGCATTTTTATGATGGACAGATGCACTTTTATGGATGCACTTTTATGATGGATAGATGCACTTTTGTGATGGATGGATGCACTTTTATGATGGACAGATGCACTTTTATGGATGCACTTTTATGATGGATGGATGCACTTTTGTGATGGATGGATGCACTTTTATGATGGATGGATGCACTTTTATGATGGATAGATGCACTTTTATGATGGACAGATGCACTTTTATGATGGACAGATGCACTTTTATGATGGATAGATTCACTTTTGTGATGGATGGATGGATGCACTTTTGTGATGGATGGATGCACTTTTATGATGGATGGATGCACTTTTATGATGGATGGATGGATGCACTTTTGTGATGGATGGATGCACTTTTGTGATGGATGGATGCACTTTTATGATGGATGGATGCACTTTTATGATTTATGGATGTACTTTTATGATGGATGGATGTACTTTTGTGATGGATGGATGCATTTTTATGATGGATGGATGCTCTTTTGTAATGGATGGATGTACTTTTATGATGGATGGATGAACTTTTATGTTGGATGGATGTACTTTTATGATGGATGGATGTACTTTTATGATGGATGGATGTACTTTTGTGATGGATGGATGTACTTTTATGATGGATGGATGTAGTTTTATGATGAATGGATGAACTTTTATGATGGATGGATGTACTTTTATGATGGATGGATGTACTTTTATGATGGATGGATGTACTTTTGTGATGGATGGATGTACTTTTATGATGGATGGATGTACTTTTGTGATGGATGGATGTACTTTTATGATGGATGGATGTACTTTTATGATGGATGGATGAACTTTTATGTTGGATGGATGTACTTTTATGATGGATGGATGTACTTTTATGATGGATGGATGTACTTTTGTGATGGATGGATGTACTTTTATGATGGATGGATGTACTTTTGTGATGGATGGATGTACTTTTATGATGGATGGATGTACTTTTATGATGGATGGATGAACTTTTATGTTGGATGGATGTACTTTTATGATGGATGGATGTACTTTTATGATGGATAGATGCACTTTTATGATGGATGGATGTACTTTTATGATGGATGGATGTACTTTTATGATGGATGGATGTACTTTTATGATGGATAGATGCACTTTTATGATGGATAGATGCACTTTTATGATGGATGGATGTACTTTTATGATGGATGGATGTACTTTTATGATGGATAGATGCACTTTTATGATGGATAGATGCACTTTTATGATGGATGGATGTACTTTTATGATGGATGGATGTACTTTTATGATGGATAGATGCACTTTTATGATGGATAGATGCACTTTTATGATGGATGGATGTACTTTTATGATGGATGGATGAACTTTTATGATGGCACTTTTATGATGGATGGATGCACTTTTATGATGGATGGATGTACTTTTATGATGGATGGATGAACTTTTATGTTGGATGGATGTACTTTTATGATGGATGGATGTACTTTTATGATGGATGGATGTACTTTTGTGATGGATGGATGTACTTTTATGATGGATGGATGTACTTTTATGATGGATAGATGCACTTTTATGATGGATAGATGCACTTTTATGATGGATGGATGTACTTTTATGATGGATGGATGTACTTTTATGATGGATAGATGCACTTTTATGATGGATAGATGCACTTTTATGATGGATGGATGTACTTTTATGATGGATGGATGCAGTTTTATGATGGATGGATGCACTTTTATGATGGACAGATGCACTTTTATGATAGATAGATGCAGTTTTATGACGGATGGATGCACTATTATGATGGATAGATGCACTTTTATGGACAACAGTCATTCGCTGTCATGTAAAGGCAGAAGAATGTCACAGACCTTGGATGAGCTGAGCGAGATGGGCTAATCTTTATTTTTGGGTGAACCATAAGTCAAGATCTTAAACATTGTCTACACATAAACATACCCTCTGGTTAATAGAGGTGTGTGCTGCTGCAGTTCAGTTCTGTTGTGAGATTGTGTTGTCATTGGGAAAGCTGACATCTTTGGATTTCCTCCTTCCTCAGTGTGTTTAGTAGATTGCCATAGTGAGGACAGCTGGAGCTCCTGCCTCCAGTCTTGTTTGTGCTTAATTGCCGATGCATCTGTCTTTCTGTGCTCCAGGGAAAGTGTCCCATAGGGCCAGATACTTACACACACCACCCTGACTCCGTTTGCCACCCATCTGCTCCAGACACACCCATTGTGATGATCATCTGAACCATTCCACAAACACATGTGACTCAACTCTTCATTACTTCATGTATAAATCATATCTCAATACATCTCTGCTAAAGATACTACTCCACTGCAACTATCCATTGAGCAGGTCCTCCACCTGAAGGGCTCTGGTCTACTTTTCAAATCTGGGCTTTTGAGGGTTTGGGTAAAACATGATACAAAAAGCCTATTCCCCCGGATCTTCAGACTGATGGCAGAAGGCCTTCAGCTTTCATTGGCCGTTTAACTGACATGCAAAGCCACCAATCACAGCTTGTTTAGTTCTGTGTCATGTTTAGGGGCGTGAAAATACAAAGTCAATGTACCTACAATAACAACTCTTGAACGGAAAAGATGGCCTGTCAGTTGAATCTGTCCCTGTTTATAATGAATTTAACGTTGTGTTTTGTGTCATTGCTTTAGCGAAGCATCTGTCAATCAAACAAGATCATGATATAGATTAGTGCGCTTTAGGGTTGATATACGGTTATCGTGGTCAAAATAATTCACGGTAACAATATATCACGAAATCTAGAAACCTTGAATAAAACAATTCTATCACTCAAATTAATCTTTACTTTGTTTATTAGGTGTTTTGCTTTCTTTTAGCCAATGAATCACACCATTGCATACAACAATTACAACAATGTAGATTCTGGCTTTCTCTGGCTTCTTTCTGTCTACAGGAGAGAGAAAATACTTTATCAACACAACGAATACCTTCACCTGTTAACTCGTCCCCATTTGGAGCCCAAATCCAAGAAATGGCATAACCAAATGGAAGACTTTGGACTTCAAACATGGTAGATTTGAAAGAAAACGTTTGGCAGCTTGTCATATCGTCAGAATTAACTAAATCAATGATACTGAGATTTATGGAACATTTTAAGGACAGTGCTATGTGATTTCATTTAGAGGAGAGTAAAATGCAAACCGCTCTTAGCTGAGCACAGCATCAAAATACAGAATAATGTATAAATGTATAGAATTTGTATAAACTAATGTGGTATCATCACAGAATGAGGCAGACATTTTATTATACTGTCCTTCCAGAAAAATGCAGCTTTTTTTGTGATTGTTAGGGGGGAAAATCCGTGATTATGCGGCACGTTTTCTTTCGGTCCTGTCTCCATATCTATTTACTCTATATACCTCAGACTTCAATTACAACTCAAAGTTATGTCACCTCCAGAAATGTTCAGATGACTCCGCTGTGGTTGTTTGCATTGAGGGTGGGCAAGAGGCGGAATATAGAGCACTGATCAACAACTTTGTAAAGTGGTGTGGAGTGAACCATCTACAAATAAATGTAACTAAAACAAAAGAACTGGTAATCGATTTCAGAAGGAAGAAAGATCATCCCTCACCCATTTCCATTCACGGCAGAGACGTAGAGATAGTGGACTCCTATCGGTATTTAGGGATCCATATAGATGACAGACTTGACTGGACAAAAAACACAGAAGCGATCTACAAGAAGGGCCAGAGCAGACTCTATTTCTTGAGAAGACTCCGGTCCTTCAATGTGTGTAGCAAGATGCTTCACATGTTCTATCAGTCTGTCGTGGCTAGTGCCCTGTTTTACGCTGTAGTGTGCTGGGGCACGGGGATTAAAGCTGGAGATGCCAAAAGGCTGAATAAGCTTATTAAGAAGGCAGGCTGTGTCATTGAATTAGATCTGGAAATGTTTGGGGTTGTTACAGAGAGGAGAATAATGGCCAAGCTGTTGACCATTACAAACAATACCTCACACCCCCTCCACGACATGCTTGCTGGAATGAGAAGTACATTCAGCAGCCGCTGATCCAGCCACGGTGCAACAGAGAACGCTACAGGAGGTCATTTATGCCTACCGCTGTGAGACTTTACAATTCATCCCTGTGCAGAAGTACCATTAACTCTTTATTTTAGAAATTAGGTTACTATATCTGTCTATTTATTATATGTGTATAGTAAGTTTTTATGTGTATTGTGAGTACTTTTTACTGTCTTCATGTATTGCTTCTAACGCACTTTAATTTCCCAACTGGGATCAATAAAGTACTACTACTACTAATACACTCTAAAAAAAAAGTCTCGTAATCATAAGGGAACCTTTTTTAGTGCTATATAGCACCAATTTTGGTGCTTCAGTGGTTCTACAGAGGTGCTATATAGCACCTTAGTCAAAGAACCGGTGAAGAACCTCTGAAGAACCGGTGAAGAACCTCTGAAGAACCACTGAAGAACCTCTGAAGAACCGCTGAAGAACCACTGAAGCACCAAAAATGGTGCTATATAGCACTAAAAAAGGTTCCCTTATGATTACGAGCCAAGAACTATTTTGGTGCCATATAGAACCTTTTTTTTTTTAGAGTGTACTACTACTACTACTACTACTACTACTACTACTACTACTACTACTACTACTACTACTACTACTTAAAAAATGCGATGGAAAATGCGGGATATTTATGCAATTTTATGCGATAAAATTGCGGGAAACTTGCAAAAACTGCGGTTCGATGAAAAAGAGAAAAAAAACACTACATAAAAAGTGCTGGGGATATTTAAGTTCTCATCTTGTTTTATTGAAGACCTTAATAAACACACGGCTCAAATTTTCAAAACATTGAGTCAAACAAGTTCTGTAGCTTTACAAAAGGAATATACTACAACTTCTGAAAAAATTAATAAATAACTTCCTGTTTTACAGAGGTAAGCTTTACAAAACAGACATTTGAGTGCTTCCGATGAACAAAGTGCAATATCTTAAAGGGTTAGTTCAGCCAAAAATGTAAATTGTGTCATTAATGACTGAGCCTCATGTGGTTGGACACCCGTCAGACCTCCGTTCATCTTCAGACACAAATGAAGATATTTTAGTGTAAATCTGATGCTCTGAAAGGCCTCCATTGGCTCAATGCACTTTACACTCTCAAGACCCTTAAAAGACACTAAAGACGTCCATACAAAGTCCATCTCACTACAGCGGCTCTACAATAACTTTATGAAGACTATGAAGAATAGTTTCTGTGCGCAAAAAAACCCTAAATAACGACTTATATAGTGATGACAATTTCAAAACACGGCCTCATGAAGCTTCGAAGCGTTATGAATCAGTGAGTCGATTCAGTGGTTCGGATCGCGTGTCAAACTGCTGAAATACGTGACTCTGGCGGTCCAAACCGCTGAATCGACTCACTGATTCATAACGCTCCAAACCGCTGAATCGACTCACTGATTCATAACGCTCCAAACCGCTGAATCGACTCACTGATTCATAACGCTCCAAACCGCTGAATTGACTCACTGATTCATAACGCTCCGAACCGCTGAATCGACTCACTGATTCATAACACTCCGAACCGCTGAATCGACTCACTGATTCATAACGCTTTGAACCGCTGAATCAACTCACTGATTCATAACGCTCTGAAGCTTCATGATGCTGTGTTTTGAAATCGGTCATCACACCGGGAAACTGCTTTGCGTGGTCTTTTGCTGTTATTTTTGTTGGCCAATGGTTTGAGAGCTTCATCATGGTTTCAGCGATATCTATGGTTTCTCCACGGGGTTTGCAGCTTTTCGATGACGTTCGCATCGGGTAATTACGTCACTTCAAAACATTCCCATGGCAATAGGGGGAAATGGTGGCTCTTGTGTGAAGTAAACTAACATTTTTCAACTTTTTTTGCAATAAAAATTGTGGGGATTATGAAATAATGCCAGCCCCGCATATTTTGCACGCGGAAATAGGCAATTTACGCGGCGAAAGTGCGGCGTATTTGAAAAAATGCGGCCCCCGCATTAATATGCGGACTTTGGCTGATTATGCATTAAATCATGCGATCGCATAATCGCGCTTTTCTGGAGGGACTGATTATAGTATTCTACACTGAAACAAATGATATGTTGAATTTACTTAAAATATACATGCACCATTTTTGCAACACCATTTTAAGTAAACCCAACTGGGATCAATTTTAAATAATAAAAAAATAAACAAGTAAACTTTTTAAATAAATAAGTTCCTAAAAAAATATTGAACACAATAGAATCTAGTAATTGCAAGTTGTGTGAACTTGACTTTTAGGGTCATTTACATAAAAAATAGATAATTGAGTTGGACCAACATAAAAGTTTGAGCTATTGAATAAAACTGGTGATAAAGGCTAGCTTTATAAATATGACGCCAATTTAGCGTCTTGCGTGATACGCGCGAGTGGTGCTTTATGTGCTTTCACGTGTTTGAAGTGAATTCGCATCTGACGCCCGAGTTGAAAATTTTTTAACTTTGGCGTCAATTCGCGCCGCTTTAACCAATCAGGAGCCTGCTCGCTGCTGTCACATGGTGAAGTGATGTGATGAGAAACCCCACATAATTTAAAAATATTACTATTGTGTCACAAAATGTAATTTTAAGACTTTTCCAGATGAGAATGTGGTTGTTTAAAGTAGAGCCCGGCTGGGCTTCGGGCTTCTCCTTCATTTTATATTTTAGACATTCAATAAGTAAAAGAAACAATGAGATGTGCTGCGCTGGTGGAAACAACATGAGACCATGATATCACGAGTCCACAACTGTCAAGACTGACTCGCACATGTTTATGCAACACGCATCCGCAAATGAGTAAAGCAAGCCAACACGCAAACGGCCACAAGTGAAACTGAAAACAAGCTAAGTCTGAGATGCTCAAAAACACCATCTCCATTAAAACTAATGAGACTAAAGGCTCTAGCAGTGTTTAGCTCGCTCGTTCTCATAATGCCGTCTGTGATGTTGAAATGAGCTGATGAATAAAATGCTCATATCGGTTTCTTTTGTTGACATGAACTCCGTTAAATGTGCATATAGCGCGAGAATTGAAGATCGGATTTATATTCATTTCGCGGAGAGGTGTAAGGCAAGACAACCTGCATGTTTTTAAAAATTGTGTAGCCCGTTTCGTTTGCGCATGCCATTGCGATCTGTCTGCCTCATCTTGTCAAAAATGAGTCTATGAGTCTCACTTCTGCTCGAGGGCGCCCTCCGCAGTCGAGTATGAATGAAACACGTGAGAGTTTAGCGCACCATAATGCTCACGTTGCCATATTTCGGGTATTTCTAAAGATATTTGAAATAAACATACAATAATCCATATGTTTCTAATCCAAATGAGCACACTTATGGATCGACGTGAGGTGGGTGAACACGTATACCTCTTCACCGTTGTTCCTTATTTACCCCTAAAAGGTGCACATTATTACCTTTTAAAATGTTATCGCCCCAGTGATGGCTTACTTTTTATCTGAGAGCATTATTATAGGCTAAATGAACTGTCCCTGTGCTGCAGTGAAAGGCATAATAAACTATTGTGGTTAAGACCAAATGCACACAAAACTGCCACATAACATTTCTCAATGGCATGTCGTGTTTAATATCAGCAGTGGAGGAGAACTGCGCTGGGAATGGAAGAGGCTGATTCTTGGCTGGCTGTGTGTTAATTGTTGTGTGCCGGCTGTGTTTCCCGCAGGAGCCGTGGGTGTGGGTGATAGTCAGCGTGGGTTAGGGAGATATAAATAGTGTCACCAGATTAGCCGAGCATCTGAGAAGCAGACAGGAGATCGGAAAATCCGGACTCCTGTGCCAGTTTGACTCCTGGGATCCCCCAGTCCACCCAAACCCAGCTCAAAACAGCAGACGTCATCAGGAAATCTCCTCCACACCAGCAGCGCTCAGACAAACACAGCCAGAAATCCTCAGCATCGCATAATCTCATTCTCAGACATCAGAAATTAATAAAAATTAACCCTTTCACTTTTCAGTTCTGAATAGTCGTCATATGATTCATTCATCTCTAAAGTTACATATAGCCGTCATCTCGTGTTTATTGAGTCCATTCAAACTTACAAAACTGCATGTGTTCATTTCACATACACCGTGTGTGAATAACACTGATGATCTGGGATATATTAGGCAGCAAGTGAACATGTTGTCCTCGGAGTTGATGTGTTAGAAGCAGGAAAAATGGGCAAGAGTAAGGATTTGAGTGAGTTTGGGCCAAATTGACGACTGGGTCAGAGCATCTCCAAAACTGCAGCTCTTGTGGGGTGTTCCCGGTCTACAGTGGTCAGTCTCTATCAGAAGTGAAGGACCAGTGGAGAACCGGCCACAGGGTCATGGAGGACCAGTGGAGAACTGGCCACAGGGTCATGGAGGACCAGTGGAGAACCGGCCACAGGGTCATGGAGGACCAGTGGAGAACCGGCCACAGGGTCATGGATGACCAGTGGAGAACCGGCCACAGGGTCATGAAGGACCAGTGAAGAACCGGCCACAGGGTCATGGAGGACCAGTGGAGAACCGGCCATAGGGTCATGGAGAACCAGTGGAGAACCGGCCACAGGGTCATGGAGGACCAGTGGAGAACTGGCCACAGGGTCATGGAGGACCAGTGGAGAACCGGCCACAGGGTCATGAAGGACCAGTGGAGAACCGGCCACAGGGTCATGAAGAACCAGTGGAGAACCGGCCAAAGGGTCATGGAGGACCAGTGGAGAACCGGCCACAGGGTCATGAAGGACCAGTGGAGAACAGGCCACAGGGTCATGGAGGACCAGTGGAGAACCGGCCACAGGGTCATGAAGAACCAGTGGAGAACCGGCCAAAGGGTCATGGAGGACCAGTGGAGAACCGGCCACAGGGTCATGAAGGACCAGTGGAGAACAGGCCACAGGGTCATGGAGGACCAGTGGAGAACCGGCCACAGGGTCATGAAGGACCAGTGGAGAACCGGCCACAGGGTCATGGAGGACCAGTGGAGAACAGGCCACAGGGTCATGGAGGACCAGTGGAGAACCGGCCCCAGGGTCATGGAGGACCAGTGGAGAACCGGCCACAGGGTCATGAAGGACCAGTGGAGAACCGGCCACAGGGTCATGGAGGACCAGTGGAGAACCGGCCACAGGGTCATGGAGGACCAGTGGAGAACCGGCCACAGGGTCATGGAGGACCAGTGGAGAACTGGCCACAGGGTCATGGAGGACCAGTGGAGAACCGGCCACAGGGTCATGGAGGACCAGTGGAGAACCGGCCACAGGGTCATGAAGGACCAGTGGAGAACAGGCCACAGGGTCATGGAGGACCAGTGGAGAACCGGCCCCAGGGTCATGGAGGACCAGTGGAGAACCGGCCCCAGGGTCATGGAGGACCAGTGGAGAACCGGCCCCAGGGTCATGGAGGACCAGTGGAGAACCGGCCACAGGGTCATGGAGGACCAGTGGAGAACCGGCCCCAGGGTCATGGAGGACCAGTGGAGAACCGGCCACAGGGTCATGAAGGACCAGTGGAGAACCGGCCACAGGGTCATGGAGGACCAGTGGAGAACCGGCCACAGGGTCATGGAGGACCAGTGGAGAACCGGCCACAGGGTCATGGAGGACCAGTGGAGAACTGGCCACAGGGTCATGGAGGACCAGTGGAGAACCGGCCACAGGGTCATGAAGGACCAGTGGAGAACAGGCCACAGGGTCATGGAGGACCAGTGGAGAACCGGCCCCAGGGTCATGGAGGACCAGTGGAGAACCGGCCCCAGGGTCATGGAGGACCAGTGGAGAACCGGCCCCAGGGTCATGGAGGACCAGTGGAGAACCGGCCCCAGGGTCATGGAGGATCAGTGGAGAACCGGCCACAGGGTCATGGAGGACCAGTGGAGAACAGGCCACAGGGTCATGGAGGACCAGTGGAGAACCGGCCCCAGGGTCATGGAGGACCAGTGGAGAACCGGCCACAGGGTCATGGAGGACCAGTGGAGAACAGGCCACAGGGTCATGGAGGACCAGTGGAGAACCGGCCCCAGGGTCATGGAGGACCAGTGGAGAACCGGCCACAGGGTCATGGAGGACCAGTGGAGAACCGGCCCCAGGGTCATGGAGGACCAGTGGAGAACCGGCCACAGGGTCATGGAGGACCAGTGGAGAACAGGCCACAGGGTCATGGAGGACCAGTGGAGAACCGGCCCCAGGGTCATGGAGGACCAGTGGAGAACCGGCCACAGGGTCATGGAGGACCAGTGGAGAACCGGCCCCAGGGTCATGGAGGACCAGTGGAGAACCGGCCACAGGGTCATGGAGGACCAGTGGAGAACAGGCCCCAGGGTCATGGAGGACCAGTGGAGAACCGGCCACAGGGTCATGGAGGACCAGTGGAGAACCGGCCACAGGGTCATGGAGGACCAGTGGAGAACCGGCCACAGGGTCATGGAGGACCAGTGGAGAACCGGCCACAGGGTCATGGAGGACCAGTGGAGAACCGGCCACAGGGTCATGGAGGACCAGTGGAGAACCGGCCATAGGGTCATGGAGGACCAGTGGAGAACCGGCCACAGGGTCATGGAGGACCAGTGGAGAACCGGCCACAGGGTCATGGAGGACCAGTGGAGAACCGGCCACAGGGTCATGGAGGACCAGTGGAGAACCGGCCACAGGGTCATGGAGGACCAGTGGAGAACCGGCCACAGGGTCATGGAGGACCAGTGGAGAACCGGCCACAGGATCATGAAGGACCAGTGGAGAACCGGCCACAGGGTCATGAAGGACCAGTGGAGAACCGGCCACAGGGTCATGAAGGACCAGTGGAGAACCGGCCACAGGGTCATGAAGGACCAGTGGAGAACCGGCCACAGGGTTATGAAGAACCAGTGGAGAACCGGCCACAGGGTCATGAAGGACCAGTGGAGAACCGGCCACAGGGTCATGGAGGACCAGTGGAGAACCGGGCACAGGGTCATGAAGGACCAGTGGAGAACCGGCCACAGGGTCATGAAGAACCAGTGGAGAACCGGCCACAGGGTCATGAAGAACCAGTGGAGAACCGGCCACAGGGTCATGGAGGACCAGTGGAGAACCGGCCACAGGGTCATGGAGGACCAGTGGAGAACCGGCCACAGGGTCATGAAGAACCAGTGGAGAACCGGCCACAGGGTCATGGAGGACCAGTGGAGAACCGGCCACAGGGTCATGAAGGACTAGTGGAGAACCGGCCACAGGGTCATGAAGAACCAGTGGAGAACCGGCCACAGGGTCATGAAGAACCAGTGGAGAACCGGCCACAGGGTCATGGAGGACCAGTGGAGAACCGGCCACAGGGTCATGGAGGACCAGTGGAGAACCGGCCACAGGGTCATGGAGAACCAGTGGAGAACCGGCCACAGGGTCATGGAGGACCAGTGGAGAACCGGCCACAGGGTCATGAAGAACCAGTGGAGAACCGGCCACAGGGTCATGGAGGACCAGTGGAGAACCGGCCACAGGGTCATGAAGGACTAGTGGAGAACCGGCCACAGGGTCATGAAGAACCAGTGGAGAACCGGCCACAGGGTCATGGAGGACCAGTGGAGAACCGGCCACAGGGTCATGAAGGACCAGTGGAGAACCGGCCCCAGGGTCATGGAGGACCAGTGGAGAACCGGCCACAGGGTCATGGAGGACCAGTGGAGAACAGGCCACAGGGTCATGGAGGACCAGTGGAGAACCGGCCCCAGGGTCATGGAGGACCAGTGGAGAACCGGCCACAGGGTCATGGAGGACCAGTGGAGAACCGGCCCCAGGGTCATGGAGGACCAGTGGAGAACCGGCCACAGGGTCATGGAGGACCAGTGGAGAACAGGCCACAGGGTCATGGAGGACCAGTGGAGAACCGGCCCCAGGGTCATGGAGGACCAGTGGAGAACCGGCCACAGGGTCATGGAGGACCAGTGGAGAACCGGCCACAGGGTCATGGAGGACCAGTGGAGAACCGGCCACAGGGTCATGGAGGACCAGTGGAGAACAGGCCCCAGGGTCATGGAGGACCAGTGGAGAACCGGCCACAGGGTCATGGAGGACCAGTGGAGAACCGGCCACAGGGTCATGGAGGACCAGTGGAGAACCGGCCACAGGGTCATGGAGGACCAGTGGAGAACCGGCCACAGGGTCATGGAGGACCAGTGGAGAACCGGCCACAGGGTCATGGAGGACCAGTGGAGAACCGGCCATAGGGTCATGGAGGACCAGTGGAGAACCGGCCACAGGGTCATGGAGGACCAGTGGAGAACCGGCCACAGGGTCATGGAGGACCAGTGGAGAACCGGCCACAGGGTCATGGAGGACCAGTGGAGAACCGGCCACAGGGTCATGGAGGACCAGTGGAGAACCGGCCACAGGATCATGAAGGACCAGTGGAGAACCGGCCACAGGGTCATGAAGGACCAGTGGAGAACCGGCCACAGGGTCATGAAGGACCAGTGGAGAACCGGCCACAGGGTCATGAAGGACCAGTGGAGAACCGGCCACAGGGTTATGAAGAACCAGTGGAGAACCGGCCACAGGGTCATGAAGGACCAGTGGAGAACCGGCCACAGGGTCATGGAGGACCAGTGGAGAACCGGGCACAGGGTCATGAAGGACCAGTGGAGAACCGGCCACAGGGTCATGAAGAACCAGTGGAGAACCGGCCACAGGGTCATGAAGAACCAGTGGAGAACCGGACACAGGGTCATGGAGGACCAGTGGAGAACCGGCCACAGGGTCATGGAGGACCAGTGGAGAACCGGCCACAGGGTCATGAAGAACCAGTGGAGAACCGGCCACAGGGTCATGGAGGACCAGTGGAGAACCGGCCACAGGGTCATGAAGGACTAGTGGAGAACCGGCCACAGGGTCATGAAGAACCAGTGGAGAACCGGCCACAGGGTCATGAAGAACCAGTGGAGAACCGGCCACAGGGTCATGGAGGACCAGTGGAGAACCGGCCACAGGGTCATGGAGGACCAGTGGAGAACCGGCCACAGGGTCATGGAGAACCAGTGGAGAACCGGCCACAGGGTCATGGAGGACCAGTGGAGAACCGGCCACAGGGTCATGAAGAACCAGTGGAGAACCGGCCACAGGGTCATGGAGGACCAGTGGAGAACCGGCCACAGGGTCATGAAGGACTAGTGGAGAACCGGCCACAGGGTCATGAAGAACCAGTGGAGAACCGGCCACAGGGTCATGGAGGACCAGTGGAGAACCGGCCACAGGGTCATGAAGGACCAGTGGAGAACCGGCCACAGGGTCATGGAGGACCAGTGGAGAACCGGCCACAGGGTCATGGAGGACCAGTGGAGAACCGGCCACAGGGTCATGAAGGACCAGTGGAGAACCGGCCACAGGGTCATGGAGGACCAGTGGAGAACCGGCCACAGGGTCATGAAGGACCAGTGGAGAACCGGCCACAGGGTCATGGAGGACCAGTGGAGAACCGGCCACAGGGTCATGGAGGACCAGTGGAGAACCGGCCACAGGGTCATGAAGGACCAGTGGAGAACCGGTCACAGGGTCATGGAGGACCAGTGGAGAACCGGCCACAGGGTCATGAAGGACCAGTGGAGAACCGGCCACAGGGTCATGGAGGACCAGTGGAGAACCGGCCACAGGGTCATGGAGGACCAGTGGAGAACCGGCCACAGGGTCATGAAGGACCAGTGGAGAACCGGTCACAGGGTCATGAAGGACCAGTGGAGAACCGGCCACAGGGTCATGAAGGACCAGTGGAGAACCGGCCACAGGGTCATGGAGGACCAGTGGAGAACCGGCCACAGGGTCATGGAGAACCAGTGGAGAACCGGCCACAGGGTCATGGAGGACCAGTGGAGAACCGGCCACAGGCTCATGAAGGACCAGTGGAGAACCGGCCACAGGGTCATGGGCGGCCGAGGCTCATTGATGCCCGTGTGGTCCGATCAAACAGACGAGCTACTGGAGCTCAAACTGCTCAAGAAGTCATAATGTTATGCTTGATCAGTGTATGAATACCTACAAACATGAATAAAGTCCTCCTGTCCATTTGGACATCGCCAGCTTTCATTTTAAGGTCAGCCGTCCCATAAATAAATAAAGCTCAGACACTTAAGCCAGATTCAGACTGTATGATATGCCCCAGTCATGCTTTAATAACACACACACACACACACACACACACACACACACACACACACACACACACACACACACACACACACACACACACACACACACACACATGCAAGCTTGGCACACTGGGCACATCAGCGACCAGTTGCTAAGGAGACCCATGGGAAAGGGAGGGTTCTTGTTGCCATAGCAGCCTTTTTTCCTCCCAGCCAGTCTGCGATCCCTGTGGAAGTGGCATGGGAGAGTTTAGGGGGAGGGGCCGGAATTCACTGAGGCATGATGGGAGAAAGCAGAGGACACACACACAGGTTGCTTGACTTGACCAATAATACTAATGTCCCGGTTCACATGCAAACCAATAACCCTGTAATGCAAAGACACAAGACTTTAAGAATTAATCAGGTTATTTTCCAAAACATAATTCATAAATTCTCCTCTGATTTTGTCTGAACCGCTTCGGCTGCATGAGATATGAACACATTTTTATCATTCCTCAGAGTTTGTGATATATGTCCCTCGCTCTCAATCCGCAGTACACATGCTCTCCTACACACTTCAGTACGCAGGTTAATGTCTTCACACACTGGGTCGATCGGTTATGATTGAGCTGTTTATGACTCTGATAACAGAAAACAGGTTATCGTTTGCATTGCACTGTTGGCTTATCAGTCATAATCGTGTGCTCAAAATGTGTAACAAACAATCCATGATTAATCGGAGTGACTATGTACATTAAATGCAAATAGCCGGCCAAACTCCGCCCACTGACGTCTGATTGGTCCAGACCAAATTAGGGAAGGTGCTGATTGTCAACAGTATCAGTAGTGTAGCGGTGAGATGTGTTCGATTCCACCTTTTGCTGAACTCGCTTTACTCCCTTTTCCCATCATATATCAGATTTCAATAAAAAATAACGTGTCTACCGTGTGTTTAATAATAAAGTGTTTAGGGTTATGGGTCGGGGTATAGGGAGGGATTTTTTGTCCCAATAAGGTGGCCACCATTTAATTTTAATAAATATAACACTCTGTTATCATTGCATTCGTTTAATGTATAACAACACTAGGGACTTCTAGACAGCATATCTATGTCTATATTCACTAATGTGAGAAATCTAGTAATATTTTTAACGTAAATTAATGCAAATATTGTTTGCAAATAGTCCCAAAAGGATTATTTCCGAACTAGAATTAGACCTAGAATTTTGTTCACTGTTCTGTTTCTTTATACTTTATAAAAAATAATAAAAAATTGCCCCCCCCGATGTTCAAGACATGGTTACGGCCTTGGTGAAGCGTATATGTAAATTAAATGTATTATTATTATAGGTATTTTTCTGTCTATACCAAAGGCTGTTGAATGCTTGATTCTGATTGGTCGACTATGGTTTCCAGTAAACGCACCGCTATGAAATATTTCCATGTTTGTCAACCGCATTACAGTTCACCGAAGCTGAGAAGATTAGAAATATGCAGCGGCATCATGTAAAAGTAGCAGTTCTTCGCAATCTGTAAATACACTGTAAAAAAATTCAGGTCTCCAATTGAAAATTTTCAAGTGACCGATCACATCTACATTTTTTAGTTGGCCAAATTGAATTTCTGTTAATTAAATTGCATCAATTCACAGAAATTCAATTTGGCCAACTGAAAAATTTAGATGTGATCGGTCACTTTTTTTTTTTACAGTGTAGTAATTTGATGCTTTTTATCCTTTATTTTGACAGATACACACTATTTGCACCTCGTGTTGTTGTATATTAATAGGATGCAATAATAACATAGACTGTAAATGATTATATTTATTAAGATTATTACATGGAATGCCAGACAATAAAAGCCGTCCCTACACTGACCCCTGACCCTACACAATACATGCTTTTATTATTATTAAACAGTCATTAGGCATTTTATTTCCACTTTTAGAACATTTTCTTCATTTCTATTGAAAGTAATGCCTTTCTGATATGATGAATGTTTTCTTGATAAATAAAAATGGGTTTTACTGTGCATATAGTCTAAAAAAGAGCTGAGATGAGATGAAGATGTAGTTCCTTTCATTTGTACAATAATAACAAAAATGCATTATTATTATTATTATTATCTGCTGAAGCTTGTTTCGGCCACGGAATAAAACATCTTGTGAAGTTTATATCTCATAATTCTGAGAAATAGTCAGAATTGTGAGATAAAAAGATGCAATTTACCTTTTTAATCGTTTATTCTGTGGCAGAAGCGAGCTTCTATATAGTAGATCTGATACTGAGTAGAAATATGACAGGCGTAAATCCCCCTCACCAACTTCCCGAAACAAAAAAGCCCACAATTAAGTGACTGAGTTGGAGTCTGATGGTGAATGAGCGAAGAGTAATGGCAGACGCTTTCAGAGATGGAGAAGAGAAACAAATGAGATGCATTCATCTCTGAGACGCTGAAATATTAATGTGCGCTTCAGCTCAGACGGCGGAGTCCAGTGTCTGCAGATCCAGCGGATGCACGTCTGGACCAGACTCTGTGTGTGTGTGTGTGTGTGTGTATGTGTGTGTGTGTGGTGTGTGTGTGTGTGTGTGTGTGTGTGTGTGTGTGTGTGTGTGTAAGTCTCGTCCAGACGTGCATTCACAGGCGGACACACTAACACTAAATTATTTGTTTTAAATAATAATAAATTATTTTTTAAAATAAATAATAATAGTATTTTAAAAATTGTAATAACATAGGCTACAATTAAAAGAACTCGGTATTGTATTGTCAGTGGTGGAGGAAGATATATTTGCTTTAGTAAAAGTAGAAGTACCACAATGACAACCCTACTTAAGTAAAAAGTACCTAATTTTAAATGTACTTTAAGTATTAAAAGTAAAAGTACTTGCATAACAATTTATTCTCTCAATTTCTATATTCTAATAATAATAAAAATAAAAATAAAACATTATGGGCTGTGGCATTTTAACTAAGTTAGTTTTGGGTTAATGTAATTGTGCTTACCATCTGTGGCCCAGTTTATATTCTGACTTACAATTCTGGTGATCTATCAGTGATCTGCAGTACATATCATTTACAGCTTTGACGTATTTAAATCTGCATATTTATGATATTTTATAAAGGGCATTTTCCCCCTAATCTATTTTAATATAGGCTATGCTTCAGCTTTCTTTTTATATTCTTAAATTTGATTAATAAATTAAATTAGAATAAGACACTGTAGGGCTGTTGCCAATCAAATGAAATAATTTACACTGAAAAATTACACCTGCATTAAATACTGTTATGAGATTGTTTTGAATATTTTTTTGAAAACAAATCAGAAATGTTGGAAAGAATGAGTGAATCATTGAGTCGATTTGTTCAAACGGCTGATTTGTTGAGGATGTTTCTGAACGGCCCTGTCCCAAATGGTGCACTTCATGTGCCTTTCGGTCTTGTGGACTTGCAATGGCCGCTGTGTGTGTGTGTGTGTGTGTCCGTTAAGTCCACGAAACCGAAATCCCATTTGTCATCTGCCGAAAGTTTACTTGATAAAGTTTTAAATATGGATATTTTTCTTCCACAAACGCGTTGATTCGCTTCAGAAGGCCTTTATTAACACCCCAGAGCCGCTGGAGCAGTTATATGACGCACAGATGCACTTTTAATGCACTTCAAAAACAGAGCAACTATTACTGCTATTATAAAGCTTGGATTAGGCTGGACTTTTGTAATATAACTCAGATTTTATTCGTCTGAGAGAAGAATGACACACACACCTCAGATGAGCTGAGGAAGAGGAAATCATGGGCTAATCTTCATTTTTGGGTGAACTATCGCTTTAAATGATGAAACGAAGTATTTGTACTTTGTTACATTCCAACACTGTGTATTGTTAATGTTCCAAATTTGGCCAAAATGGTGTTCAGAAATGTTGAACTCACGAGTCAAAGCCGAACATCAGGGTCGTATCGTAAACGGTCTGTGTTTGAGGGCACAGCTAAACCAATAATTACCCAAAGGATTCTCCTTTAAAGGAACACGCCACTATTTTTTGTAAATAGGCTAATTTTCCTTCTCCTCTAGAGTTAAACAGTTGGAATGAGAGTATAGTTCCCGCCATATCGCCTAGAAAATCACAGCTTCTCATTTCTTCGGTCTTAGCACACGATGAACTACAGAAGAGTCACGTTTTAAACAGGAGAAATATGGAAACTCTTTGGTTATTTTTGAGCGAGATGCTAACGGTCTAATCAGATTCAATGATCTATGCTAAGCTATGCTAACAGTGCAGACCCGGAGATCGGCTCAATGGATTCAAAAACGGTCAAACTCAACTGTTTAACTCTAGAGGAGACGGGAAATTAGTTCAAAAATAATGGCATGTTCCTTTAAACCTATTCTGCTGTTTCCAAAGTCCCTCCAGCGGGAGTTCTTCTCTCTATCAGTGTCCGTGTTTCTGAAACGCCTCCATCTTGAGTTTCTTCAGGAACCAACACATCACAATATTCCTCATTATAATAATTAATGCGCAGAATAAAGGGGCGGAGCCTGGTTGAGTTAGTTAGTCGTGTGTTGAAACTGGCGGTTATGGTGAGAGGCGGGACATTTCGCAAACACCAATCACAACACACCGCTCCAGCCGACCAATCAGAGCACAGTGTGCTTTTCAGAAGGAGGGGCTTCATAGAGACAGGAAGTAAACAGAGTGTTACTGACAGACTGGGAAGAGAGGAGCCGCAACACTGGAGAATATGAGGAATAATCAACATTACAGCAGGAGAACCTGCTCTAGTAGAGACAGAAACGTGTGTTATCCTCTGCATTTCGTCATTTATTCCAGAAATGAAATGTCACATTCACTGGTTAGAAGATTGCATCTAGTGAAAGGTGGCGTGGGAATCATGTGTTTCCTCTCTCTCTCTCTCTCTCTCTCTCTCTCTCTCTCTCTCTCTCCCTCTCTCTCTCTTTCTCTTGACTCACTCAAATAAAGACAAAAGCCCCCGTGGCCACGAACTCTGACCTTTAATGCAGGTTGACTACCACAGTAAAGCAGAAACTGTCACACCGAGCCAACAAAGAGACGCTCACTTCAGACACAAACCCAGACGGAGGAAGAGAGAGAGAGAGAGAGAGAGAGAGAGAGAGGGAGAGAGAGAGAGAGAGAGAGAGAGAGAGAGAGAGAGAGAGAGAGAGAGAGAGAGAGGGAAGCAACACTGAATCACTTGGCAGAAGATGTAGATGTGTAGTTGAATAATCTGAAATATAACAACCATTGCTTACTAAGAAATAGTTCACCCAAAAATTAAAACTCTTTCTTAGACACTTAAAATCAAGTCCCCCTTTACCCTGAGTGAACGACGAGCGATTCTGACATTCGTTCTCTGGTCTCCATAGGAACATGTTGTTAAAACTGGACAACTTAATTGACTTAATTCAAGAGAAACTTTTTAATGAGCGCAGGGTTAACAACAACTGCAACAGAGAATAATGAAGACAGCCGAGGTGAGGACGGCCGTCCACTGAGGACAATAGAAACATGAACGGAGCCAGACATTAGAGAAGAGAGTTCAAGCGGTGTTTACATCTCATCAGCCTTCTCTAAAAACTCACTTGACATGGCCTTAGATGATGTTTCAGAGCTTTAGAGATCTCACCCTCAGATTTGAAATGAAAGGAAGAGGTGGATTGTATGACTTTTTGAGGCGCGATCAGTTCACTTGAGTGATATGGAAATGATCAGGTTTATTAATGTTCAACAGAAGAGAGACAGCTTTGGTCTGAACTAGTGAAGCCATACAGTGATGAGACTGAGACGAGAGTGAGGACTGGCCGTCTGAATCTACAAAAAGAGGCTGAACTTTGAATGTCCAGATCAAAAAAAGAACAGCAGAGAAGTTCTGGATAAAAAAGATGGAACAAAGAGTGGCCTGCCGGCAGAGATGAAGAGCGTGCGGCTGCGTCTGCGAGCTCAGAGTTTACATGGGTGGAACAGCAAACATCCAGCCTTCAGACTGACCTACTTCCCCAGATCCACTGCGGACGCCACATCTCGGCTCTCCTGCGGTTCTGAGGCTCTGGCTTCAGATGGAGCTGCTTTACTCAAGGCTCCGGATTGACTTTACATGCTTGAGGATTCACAAGTGCTCCTGAAAGCCACAGAGATTTCAATCCCACGTCTGTCAAATCTACACTCTAACAAATGCTGGGATAAACACAGCCCAACCTCTGGGTTAAAAACAGCCCAACCACTGTGTTAAAACAACCCAACCGCTGGGTTAAACCACCCATTCACAGGGTTAAAATAACCCTACTGCTGGGTTAAAACAGCCCAACATGCATGTGTGTGTCAGAGTGTGAGTGAGTGTGTGTGAGAGAGTGTAAATGCGTGTGAGTGTGTGTGTGTGTGTGTGTGTGTGAGTGTAAATGTGTGTGTTTGTGTGTGAGAGAGAGTCTGTGTGTGTGTGAGAGAGTGTAAATGTGTGTGAGAGAGAGTGTGAGTGAGTGTGTGAGAGAGTGTAAATGTTTGTGTGTGTGTGTGTGTGTGTGTCAGAGAGAGTGTAAATGTGTGTGTGTCTGTGAGAGAGTGTAAATGTGTGTGTGAGTGAGTGTGTGTGTGTGTGTGTGTGTGTGTGTGAGAGAGTGTAAATGTGTGTGTTGTAAATGTGTGTGTTGTAAATGTGTGTGTGAGTGAGTGAGTGTGTGTGTGTGTGTGTGTGTGAGAGTGTAAATGTGTGTGTGTGTCTGTGAGAGAGTGTAAATGTGTGTGTGTGTCTGTGAGAGAGTGTAAATGTGTGTGTGAGTGTGTGTGTGTGTGTGTGTGTGTGAGAGTGTAAATGTGTGTGTTGTAAATGTGTGTGTGAGTGAGTGTGTGTGTGTGTGTGTGTGTGTGTGTGTGTGTGTGTGTGTGTGTGTGTGTGTGTGTGTGTGTGTGAGAATGTAAATGTGTGTGTGTGTGTGTGTGTGTGTGGGAGAGAGAGAGATTGTAAATGTGTGTGTGTGTCTGTGAGAGAGTGTAAATGTGTGTGTGAGTGAGTGTGTGTGTGTGTGTGTGTGAGAGAGAGAGTGTAAATGTGTGTGTGTGTGTGTGTGTGTGTGTGTGTGTGTGTGTGTGTGTGTGTGTGTGTGTGTGTGTGTGTGTGTGTGTGTGTGTGTGTGTGTGTGAGAGTGTGGGCATGTTTTTGTGAAATATCAGGACACAAATGTGTATAATGACATGGGTATTACAAAAAGAGGGTGAAATATGAGGACGTTCCCCATGTCCTCACTTTTCAAAATGCTTATAAATCTCACAGAACAAGTTTTTTTTCACAGAAAGTGAACTGCACAGTCTCCTGTGAGGGCTAGGTTTAGGTTTAGGGGCAGTGTGTGTGTGTGTGTGTGTGTGTGTGTGTGTGTGTGTGTGTGTGTGTGTGTGTGTGTGTGTGTGTGTGTGTGTGTGTGTGTGATGGGTAGGTTTAGGGGCAGTGTAAGGGGATAGAAAATACGGTTTGTACGGTATAAAAACCATTACGCCTATGGAATGTCCTCACATTTCACAAAAACAAACATGTGTGTGTGTGTGTGTGTGTGTGTGTGTGTGTGTGTGTGTGTGTGTGTGTGTGAGAGAGGAAGTGTAAATGTGAGTGTGAGTGAGTGTGTGTGTGTGTGTGAGAGTGTGTGTGTGAGAGAGAGTGTAAATGTGTGTGTGTGTGAGTGTGTGTGTGTGAGTGTGTGTGTGTGTGTGTGTGTGTGTGTGTGTGTGTGTGTGTGTGTGTGTGTGTGTGTGTGTGTGTGTGAGAGTGTGTGTGTGTGTGAGTGAGAGTGTAAATGTGTGTGTGAGTGAGTGTGTGTGTGTGTGTGTGTGTGTGTGTGTGAGAGTGTGTGTGTGAGAGAGAGTGTAAATGTGTGTGTGAGTGTGTGTGTGTGTGTGTGTGTGTGTGTGTGTGTGTGTGTGTGAGAGTGTGTGTGTGTGTGCTGATGGGCTCCTCAGGGAACAGCTCCTGTTAATAATTCAGACGTGTGTTATTATGAAGGAAGCAGCAGATTTCATCTTAATTGCAGCAGTCGCTTGTGCTCGTCTACACACATGAAACCGCCTCGAATCTTCACACACACATTCACACACACACATTCACACACACATTCAGAGGAGGAATAACTCCTATCACTCGGGTCCTCCTGTCCTCAGTCTCGGAAAGATGGTAAATGTTCAATCGTAAGACTTTATTAAAGCCCATGTGTGCTCTATTGAAGGTATGATTGGTGAATTGCTCTGAATCGATGGAATCAGCTGGAGTGCTAATCATATGCACACGATTCAGCTGTTGGCTCTGTTTAATATAAAAATATTACCAATAAACATATTCTGCTGCTGTAGGAGTGACATTAACCCTGCTGCTTCTTTACTGTCTTCATACATCACACGTCTCATATTTCATATCAATCATGACCCAGCTAGTACAAAAACTTTCGAGACGATTCGATTGCACAATATGACGTCATGAAAATGTTCCCACCATTTTGAATTTCCCAAAAATCCTACTTTTTCTAACTCCTCCTAAGCCGTTGCTCTGATTTTCACGAAAATGTAACCAGATCTTCAGACCATGCTGACAAAAAGTTATGAAAGCCAAGCCGATTCGTCAAACCGTTCTCAAATAAAGCACAAACGATTTTGACGAAGTGCCTGCCAAAATGAACATGAGGCTATATCGCCACAAGGCTTTATCATATTCTGACCAATCGAGGTGTGTGTTATAACAACCATGACCTGAGCGGACCTGCAGCGTTTCGATGCAGTGCCACCTAATGGTCTGGAGATACAAAAAATGTCTACGAAACTGGTCTCTTTAGATTCAGGGCATCATGCCGAGTCATACGACACCCAATTTTCACATATCAGCCATTTTGGGGAGTCGGCCATTTTGAATTTAGTCAAAAAATGCTATATTTTACGAACGCATTGGCGTATCGATACGAAACTCTGTGTGAGTCTTCAGCACCAAGCCCTGACGGTACTCAAAAAGTTTTGGGGCAAAAGTTATAATAAAATGTCTAAAAATGCTAATAACTTTAGATTAAAATGGCCCATTGTGGTCTTAATATATTCCTTGGGTCATGCCGAGAACATAGATAACAATTTTGCCATATTTGGCCGAACTTCCTGTCCGCCATTTAGTTTTTCTTTAAAGCTACATTGTGTAACTTTTTTAGTTTATTCTTAGCTAAAAACACTTAGTTCTTTCAAAAATATATGTGCTCATTAATGTATATGTACTTCTTTCAAGTAATAAAGTATTCTGGTAAGTTTATAATATGCCATTGTAAACACATACGGGTGAGGGTTTGAATGCGGGTCGCCATGTTGACCCTCCATCTTGAAAGTACATTAGCCAAAGAGGGACATTCCCGTAAATTCAAGCTTTGCCTTTGGCGTTTTAACACTTGATGGCTCCGTGTCCAATGTGGACGAGGTCGAACTGGAAGCCATGTTAATCTTGGACTAAATCAGCCACCGTAGGAGTTAAAACGAAATCGGAATTGAGAGGAACAGAAACTAATATTCACTGGATGGTCATAAACCAGTTCACCACTAGATGGGGGAAAATA
>JARQWZ010004758.1:65000-98899 GCA_033150135.1 Gobio occitaniae
TTTATTTCTAGTCGGAGGGACTGTCACTCATGTCAGAAAGTTAGTAACTTTAGTAAATTATGGATCAGCGCTGACTGGAGACGCGAACCGTTTAGAACGATTCAGTCCGATTTGGTGAACTGATTCGGTTTACTAAAAAGAACTGGTTCAAAAGAAAGATCGTTAGCGAACCGGACATCACTAATGTACCAGAGACGGAGATCAGCGATCGCTAACAAAGTTATTTATAGTAACTACTGAGTTATGAGAGCGCTGTCAGTCAGCGCGAGTTTATTGTGTTTGTATCTGAGAGTTCTGAATAAACACGAGTCCCAGTCACACCGAGTCCGTCTTCATCATTATTACCAACTTTGTAACACATGCAAAGTACCATTACAGCTGTCGAGATGAACGAGTTAAAAGTAAGTGTTGATAATAGCATTATTTTTAAAATAAAATAAAAGCGTCAGTGACGCGCGTTGAGTTCACAGAGCAAACAAAGACACAACAGCAGTAATCGAATGTAATCCAGTTTATTGTGGGGCTAGGCTGGCTAGCCGGATACCCTCACGCTTACCCTCCTTCTGCTTAATCTCACCCGCGTTTGGCTCCTCCGCTGTGGGCAGATGCAGTGCTGGGGGTCGGGGATGCTGAAGGCCGAGCTTCGGCGTGTGTGAGGTTTATCTCTAAAGACGTGACTCTGCTGATGTTGAGCAGAAACTCATGACTATATGCACATTTAAGAACAGATAGACGCGACGAGGACGTACAAAAACACTGACTCACAAGATAGAAAACACGAAAACACCGTTCTGTCGGGAGAGAGAGAAGCCGCAGCGTGTGCACGAATAATAAATAATTAGCTACACATCAGAAATCACTGATCACAGATCAGAAGGAACTGAAGAAAGACTTCTGTTTTCATTTGTCCATCCAAACACTGAGAAACTGCCAGCGTTCACTCGTTCACAAGCCTTGATCTCTCGAGCGTTTGCATGGGCGTGGCAGATTCTCTGGGCGGAGGAAAGGGAGGAAACCGTTCCTGCTCTGATGTCATAACAGGAGACTTCAGGATTGGCTCGTCTGGCCTGTCATTTTCTCAAAGGCAGAGAAAGACAGCCAGAACTCGGGTTTACACCGATCAACATTTCTATCCACTTGGGGACAATATTCAGGCTAGGGGAACTCATATTAATGTTGAAATACCTCATAAAATGAAAATTTCATGCCATGGGACCTTTAAAGCTGCTTGTGATGAGCTTTGATTCATCATGTGATTCTCATCTCCGCTGTGATTGGTGGTTGTCCGTGTATATATCAAAGATACATAACAGATATTAGTATTTCAATAGATTGGCAATTTAACATTATTTCAGTTAAATAGAAATATGAAATTTGTTTTTTACCATAAATTGATTACAGTGTAAACATAATCATTACAATATAAACCTTTAAATTATAAGGTTTTGAACTGTAAAATTATTTTTTTTAACCGTAATTATTACATTATAAACCTTTAAATTATATAATGCTGTCCCCTAAAAACCTAAAATGTTACTGCCGTATTTTTTACGGTAAAGTTCTGGCAACCACAGTTGCCATTTTTTTTTACCGTAATTTTTACGGGGATTTTTTTTTATAGTATATATTCCACTGCATTAATGGCACTTTCAACAAATACAGTGGCAACCTGAAACTTAACAAAAATATATTTTCATTTTTCAATCAAATAATTAGTCAAAGGACAGTAAAGGGATAATGTTCCAAACCTGTATGACTTTCTATCTTTTATAGAAATGAGAGAGAGAGAGAGAGAGAGAGAGAGAGAGAGAGCTCCTCCATCTCCAGCTCCTCCACCCCCAGCTCCTCCATCTCCAGCTCCTCCACCCCCAGCTCCTCCAGCTCCAGCTCCTCCATCTCCAGCTCCTCCACCCCCAGCTCCTTCATCTCCAGCTCCTCCATCTCCAGCTCCTCCATCTCCAGCTCCTCCACCCCCAGCTCCTTCATCTCCAGCTCCTCCATCTCCAGCTCCTCCACCCCCAGCTCCTCCATCTCCAGCTCCTCCATCTCCAGCTCCTCCATCTCCAGCTCCTCCATCTCCAGCTCCTCCACCCCCAGCTCCTCCATCTCCAGCTCCTCCATCTCCAGCTCCTCCACCCCCAGCTCCTTCATCTCCAGCTCCTCCATCTCCAGCTCCTCCACCCCCAGCTCCTCCATCTCCAGCTCCTCCATCTCCAGCTCCTCCATCTCCAGCTCCTTCATCTCCAGCTCCTTCATCTCCAGCTCCTCCATCTCCAGCTCCTCCACCCCCAGCTCCTCCATCTCCAGCTCCTTCATCTCCAGCTCCTCCATCTCCAGCTCCTCCACCCCCAGCTCCTCCATCTCCAGCTCCTCCATCTCCAGCTCCTCCATCTCCAGCTCCTCCATCTCCAGCTCCTCCATCTCCAGCTCCTCTACCCCCAGCTCCTCCATCTCCAGCTCCTCCATCTCCAGCTCCTCCACCCCCAGCTCCTTCATCTCCAGCTCCTCCATCTCCAGCTCCTCCACCCCCAGCTCCTCCATCTCCAGCTCCTCCATCTCCAAGTCAACTCAGAGTTTCCCATCTCAGAGTAAGTCAACTCAGAGTTTCCCATCTCAGAGTAAGCCAACTCAGAGTTTCCCATCTCAGAGAAAGTCAACTCAGAGTTTCCCATCTCAGAGAAAGTCAACTCAGAGTTTCCCATCTCAGAGTAAGCCAACTCAGAGTTTCCCATCTCAGAGAAAGTCAACTCAGAGTTTCCCATCTCAGAGAAAGTCAACTCAGAGTTTCCCATCTCAGAGTAAGTCAACTCAGAGTTTCCCATCTCAGAGTTAGTCAACTCAGAGTTTCCCATCTCAGAGAAAGTCAACTCAGAGTTTCCCATCTCAGAGTAAGTCAACTCAGAGTTTCCCATCTCAGAGAAAGTCAACTCAGAGTTTCCCATCTCAGAGTAAGTCAACTCAGAGTTTCCCATCTCAGAGTAAGCCAACTCAGAGTTTCCCATCTCAGAGAAAGTCAACTCAGAGTTTCCCATCTCAGAGAAAGTCAACTCAGAGTTTCCCATCTCAGAGAAAGTCAACTCAGAGTTTCCCATCTCAGAGTAAGCCAACTCAGAGTTTCCCATCTCAGAGTAAGCCAACTCAGAGTTTCCCATCTCAGAGAAAGTCAACTCAGAGTTTCCCATCTCAGAGAAAGTCAACTCAGAGTTTCCCATCTCAGAGTAAGCCAACTCAGAGTTTCCCATCTCAGAGTAAGCCAACTCAGAGTTTCCCATCTCAGAGTAAGCCAACTCAGAGTTTCCCATCTCAGAGTAAGCCAACTCAGAGTTTCCCATCTCAGAGAAAGTCAACTCAGAGTTTCCCATCTCAGAGAAAGTCAACTCAGAGTTTCCCATCTCAGAGTAAGCCAACTCAGAGTTTCCCATCTCAGAGTAAGCCAACTCAGAGTTTCCCATCTCAGAGTAAGCCAACTCAGAGTTTCCCATCTCAGAGTAAGCCAACTCAGAGTTTCCCATCTCAGAGTAAGTCAACTCAGAGTTTCCCATCTCAGAGTAAGTCAACTCAGAGTTTCCCATCTCAGAGTAAGTCAACTCAGAGTTTCCCATCTCAGAGTTAGTCAACTCAGAGTTTCCCATCTCAGAGTAAGTCAACTCAGAGTTTCCCATCTCAGAGAAAGTCAACTCAGAGTTTCCCATCTCAGAGTAAGTCAACTCAGAGTTTCCCATCTCAGAGAAAGTCAACTCAGAGTTTCCCATCTCAGAGTAAGTCAACTCAGAGTTTCCCATCTCAGAGAAAGTCAACTCAGAGTTTCCCATCTCAGAGTAAGTCAACTCAGAGTTTCCCATCTCAGAGTAAGCCAACTCAGAGTTTCCCATCTCAGAGAAAGTCAACTCAGAGTTTCCCATCTCAGAGTAAGCCAACTCAGAGTTTCCCATCTCAGAGTAAGCCAACTCAGAGTTTCCCATCTCAGAGAAAGTCAACTCAGAGTTTCCCATCTCAGAGAAAGTCAACTCAGAGTTTCCCATCTCAGAGTAAGCCAACTCAGAGTTTCCCATCTCAGAGTAAGCCAACTCAGAGTTTCCCATCTCAGAGTAAGCCAACTCAGAGTTTCCCATCTCAGAGTAAGCCAACTCAGAGTTTCCCATCTCAGAGAAAGTCAACTCAGAGTTTCCCATCTCAGAGAAAGTCAACTCAGAGTTTCCCATCTCAGAGTAAGCCAACTCAGAGTTTCCCATCTCAGAGTAAGCCAACTCAGAGTTTCCCATCTCAGAGTAAGCCAACTCAGAGTTTCCCATCTCAGAGTAAGCCAACTCAGAGTTTCCCATCTCAGAGTAAGTCAACTTAGAGTTTCCCATCTCAGAGTAAGTCAACTCAGAGTTTCCCATCTCAGAGTAAGTCAACTCAGAGTTTCCCATCTCAGAGTTAGTCAACTCAGAGTTTCCCATCTCAAAGTAAGTCAACTCAGAGTTTCCCATCTCAGAGTAAGCCAACTCAGAGTTTCCCATCTCAGAGTAAGTCAACTCAGAGTTTCCCATCTCAGAGAAAGTCAACTCAGAGTTTCCCATCTCAGAGTAAGCCAACTCAGAGTTTCCCATCTCAGAGAAAGTCAACTCAGAGTTTCCCATCTCAGAGAAAGTCAACTCAGAGTTTCCCATCTCAGAGAAAGTCAACTCAGAGTTTCCCATCTCAGAGTAAGCCAACTCAGAGTTTCCCATCTCAGAGTAAGCCAACTCAGAGTTTCCCATCTCAGAGTAAGCCAACTCAGAGTTTCCCATCTCAGAGTAAGTCAACTCAGAGTTGGTTGAACCTCCTTATTGAAACGGGCCCCTAATGATCAGCATCACGGGACCATCAAAGCCTGAATAGACTGGTTTGGTTTTGTCAACTCGAAACTAATCCTGTAAGCCTGAGTTTGTTAAACTACCATCATGGTACAGGCTCTGGGAGAATTTGTATCTGTTCCTCACAGTTGTAAAGGATTCTAAAGATGTGGATTAAAGCAAGCAAACAAATTAAATTGATGTTTTTGGGTGAATTTATGTTGAGATTTGGTGTTTTTCTGGTCCTATGTCTGAGAAAATGCCCTTTGAACAAAACAAGCTTTGCATGATAAAGAATGGCTAAACGAATAAACATACAAATACACATATTCTCGTGTAACTTCTAAACAAATAGGGAACCCATCTTTAGAACAGGGGTCAAATTGTCTTTATTACACTATTTTAACTATTTAAAAATATTGTTCAGTCAATACAGTAGATGGTGAATTAATGAAATATAACTAAGCACATTACAAATGATATATGGTTTGCGATAATAATGTCTAAAAGGTGTTTAATGTCCATTCAGATAATCATTAATTACTAGCTTACACTCAAAAAAATGAGCTTTCACTGTTGTTAGATGCACTCAAATCATCCTTGTTCACATTACTCAAAAAAACTTTACTTAGATTTATTGAGT
Organism: Gobio occitaniae; assembly: GCA_033150135.1. Classification (NCBI taxonomy): domain Eukaryota; kingdom Metazoa; phylum Chordata; class Actinopteri; order Cypriniformes; family Gobionidae; genus Gobio; species Gobio occitaniae. The sequence continues at coordinate 70,461 of JARQWZ010004758.1, forward strand.
TGTTTCTACTAAAAATGAGGATTGTCAACTTTACTTAATAAGTGTTTGTTCGGTCAACTTAACATCACTGAGTGAAACCAACAAACTGAACATGCCTTGCAAGGGACTGCATTAGGAGAGTACATTGAGGGATTAAAGAGTTATTTTATGTTTTACAGTAGAGAGAAAGATGTTTATGTCCGTGTAATGTTGGACATTGAGAGGAGTTTCTGTAATTATGCAGAAGAGTGTCTGTGTTTACTGTGGCCACTCATACACACACATTTATTAGATGGACTTCCTTCCCTCAAATAAGTTATTTTTGAATTTTGTTTCTAAAAATATGCTTTTTGTTACATTTAATAGCTTTCCACTTACACTTGTAGAGCAAGTGGTTAATTTAATAAGGTCAATTAAATCAAGAAATATGTTCACCTAACATAAACTTTTATACATTTAACATAACATTATTGAGTAAACTGCACATATAAATATTATGTAACAGTAAAAGTCAATTAAGTAAAAGTCAAATGGTTTGTATTTACTTAAAGAAATGTTGTCTTTACTCGACTTTCTTTTGTTCATATAACACATTTTTTTACTTGTAAAAAATACTCAATATAGTAGTGTGGAACCACTTGACGCTGCTTTTTTAAGTAAATTCAACCCAAAAAATGTTGAGTGTATTTTTGCTTATTTATGGCATGAATGTGGATCCTAAAATGTTAAGCTTTATAGAAGTTAATCATGAATTACTAGTGTGCTCGTGCTATACTAACACACATCTGTAATCATCTGAGAGTTGATTGAATACAGAGACGCTTCATTCCTCCATCCTCAGGGTAACACCTGGGGCCTGTTTCAGAAAGGAGGTTCAACAAACTCTGAGTTTAAACCTGAACTCTGAGTTGACTTACTCTGAGATGTGAAACTCTGAGTTTTGGGTTTCAGAACAGCTGAATTGAGCTAGTTCAATCAACTCTGAGTAGGCAAGGCAAGTTTATTTGTATAGCACATTTCATACACAGTGGCAATTCAAAGTGCTTTACATAGAAATTAAGTTAAAATAGTCATAAGTGAAAAAAAAAATATATATATAGTATTATAGTTATAATAGGAATTAAAAGGAAATTAAAAGGAAATAAAAATAAAGATGAAATCCCCTCTCTGTGGTGGAAGAAAATGGAGAGTCAGGTTTCCTTTAAAAATATTTGTCAGGTAACTGTGCATTTAAACATTACCCTTACAGACAAATCTTCCTGGACAGGAACACCAGGGCTATCTCTACTTTGTTCGAGCGTCAGAGCAGATCTACACGGTCCTTCCTCTCGCCACCAAGGCTATACAGATCTATCCGTCAGAGCGGATCTACACGGATCGTCCTCGCACTGGAGGGATTTTGATTTATCGCTCCCCCGTCTCTCAACCTCTTCCACCCAGACAGCCTTAACAAAATAAAAAATAATAAAAAATAAAAAGTATAATTAAAAACTAAAAATAAAACAGGGTTAAATTGAAACACATAATTAAAGTGCAAGCAGTTCGGACAAAGCACAGAGCTCATTGAGTAAATGCATAAGATAAGGTGCAATCAGTCGGACGTACAGTGGCATAGCTCATTCAGTAAATGCACAGCTGAACAGATGTGTTTGGAGTCTGGACAGATGTGCACAGATGTGTTTGGAGTCTGGACAGATGTGCACAGATGTGTTTGGAGTCTGGACAGATGTGCACAGATGTGTTTGGAGTCTGGACAGATGTGCACAGATGTGTTTGGAGTCTGGACAGATGTGCACAGATGTGTTTGGAGTCTGGACAGATGTGCACAGATGTGTTTGGAGTCTGGACAGATGTGCACAGATGTGTTTGGAGTCTGGATTTGAAAGTGGCTACTGTTGGAGCACATCTGATCTGTTCTGGAAGCTGGTTCCAGCTACGGCTGGCATAATAGCTAAAAGCAGACTCTCCTCTCCAACTATGACGACTTCAGCTTCGGAAACCCAGAAATGTGAAAAGGGTCTGTGCTCTTCCACATAATGAAATGTTCTCTGATCCCACCTGTTACATTTATTAATCAGGGTAATGACATTATTGACTTCTACTCAGGCCAAACTCCAGCACCACTGACAGATGAAGAGGAGATGGAGGAAGAATATTAATACCCAACAGGGAAAAGAATAAAGTATTTGTAGGAAATAAAGATGACTATAAAAATTGTAAATAAATGTATTTAACAGCTGTGGTGGTGGTTATGGCATATATCTCAGACTAACATCTGGCAGCATCTTCCATTCAATACAGTAATCAGTTTTCAGAAAGTGTGATGATGGGAATATGAGTGTCATCAATGCATCCAACCACTGGAAATCCTAAAGGAAATTATAATTATTAGGTTAAATCTAGAGGATTATCAAGTGAATGTCAGGATCCTGTAGAAAAGGACATGTCATTTGTGTCACTTTGACAGTGTCCTCATGATGAAAATATGAGCAATGAATGTTCCTGCAAAGAATGCTTTTCTTACTTTGTATTTTTGTCAAGTGGCAGATAATTTAATTTGTTTTAAGTAAACTTTGCTTACTTTAGATTTAGATTACATGTATAATTTTTTTTATATTTATACTTGAAATACGACCAAAATACTCAGTAAGAAAAGCATTTGTGGCGTTTGAATGAATGAATAAAGTATTTAAACACTGCTGGTGCTTTAAAAAGGGGAAGGAGAACGAAAGAAACTCTGGGTTTACCAAAGAAAACCTGCTTCTGACCAGGTTAGGTTCACAGAGTAAGAGTTATCCTGGTAACTGACTCTGAGGATAAGTGACCTCTCTTTCAGAAACCGGCTTGACTTACCCTGCTTTCTCGGGTTTGACATACCTCCCATTCTGAAACAGAAAACCCAGAGTTTCCCTTATTTCAGGGTTAACATACTCTGAGTTTTCACTGAACCTCCTTTCTGAAACGGGCCCCAGGGTGACTGAGAAGCACACACACACACACACACACACACACACACACACACACACACACACACACACACACACACACACACACACACACACACACACACACACACACACACACACACACACACACACACACACACACACACACACACACACACACACACACACACACACACACACACACACACACACACACACACACCCCAAGCCAAGCTCAATGACAGACTGATGTTTCGACAGCCATTTGACGAGTTCAGACACACACACACACACACACACACACACACACACACACACACACAGGACAACAGAGCCTGTGCTGAATGAAGGCACTGTGGACAATAGATCCACCTTTACAGTTGAGCTGGAAGGATGAAATGAATTGGGCTATTTTTGAGGCGGTTGACACATATTATGGACAAAATAATGACCATCAACAAATGTGTTCATTGTGCAGAAGCAGTTTTGAAACCGCTGAGGAACCGAGAACAGCCGTGTTACACATTACACAGATCACACGTGAGGAAAGAAGAGATTAAAGGACTGAAGGGCAGTGACATCATTCACCACAATCCTCAAAACACACACATACACGTTTATTCTCGGTCTCCGCCCAACACACCACACACACACACACACACACACACACACACACACACACACACACACACACACACACACACACACACACACACACACACACACACACACACACACACACACACACACACACACACACACACACACACACACAGCCAGAAGTGTGCAGAAATAACTCTGATCTCACACTCCTGATGTTATCAGACTCAAACACAGAGGGCCGTTACTAGAGCAGGGCGTAAACTGAGCGTCTGACTCCTACACACATCCATGTCTGTGTGTGTGTGTGTGTGTGTTAGTGAGTGTGTGTACCTACCTAACCATATTTTGAGAATACATTTGTACCCAGAAGTGAGCAAAACCTGCCAAAATCTCCAAACACCTTTAGGGATGTGCTCATGTGTAAAACTGTCTGATCTGTGAAGGGTAGATGTGTGTGTGGTGTGGGTTTGGATAGAAAATCAACAATTATCTGTTTATAAAACAATAGAAGTCTATGCCCATTTAGATAGCTATTTAAAAAGTGTTTGTGTGTGTGTGAGTGATTGTGCATGTGCATGAGTGTGCGTGCATGTGTGTCTGTGAGTGTGATAAGTGTATGTGTGCACGAGTGTGTGTACGCATACGTGTGTGAGTCTGTGCGTGAGTTGGTGTGCGAGTGAGCGTGTGTGAGCATGTGTGTAAGGAGTGCGTGTGCGAGTGAGTGTGTGTGTTTGAGTGAGTGTGTGCGACTAAGTGTGAATGTGTGCGTGAGGGAGTGTGTGTGAGTTTGTGTTTTAGTGAGTGTGTGTAAGAGTGTGTGTGTGTGTGTGAGTGCGTGTGCGAGTGTGGGTAAGAGTGTGTGTGTGTACGAATGTGGGTAAGAGTGTGTGTGTGAGTGCGATTGAGTGTGTGTTTTAGTGTGAGTGTGTGTAAGAGTGTGTGTGAGTCTGTGTGAGTAAGTGTGTGTGTGTGAGTGCGATTGAGTGTGTGTGCGAGTGTGTGTGTGAGTGCGATTGAGTGTGTTTTAGTGTGAGTGTGTGTGAGTAAGTGTGTGTGGGTGTGAGTGCGATTGAGTGTGAGTCTGTGTGAGTAAGAGTGTGTGTGTGTGAGTGTGATTGAGTGAGTGTTTTAGTGTGAGTGTGTGTAAGAGTGTGTGTGAGTAAGTGAGTGCGATTGCATGTGAGTGTGCGAGTGAGTGTTTTAGTGTGAGTGTGTGTAAGAGTGTGTGTGAGTCTGTGAGTGCGATTGCGTGTGAGTGCGCGAGTGAGTGTTAATGTGTGTGTGTGTTTTAGTGTGAGTGTGTGTAAGAGTGTGTGTGAGTAAGTGAGTGCGATTGCATGTGAGTGTGCGAGTGAGTGTTTTAGTGTGAGTGTGTGTGTGAGTCTGTGAGTGCGATTGCGTGTGAGTGCTCGAGTGAGTGTGAATGTGTGTGAGTGTGTGTTTTAGTGTGAGTGTGTGTAAGAGTGTGTGTGAGTAAGTGAGTGCGATTGCATGTGAGTGTGCGAGTGAGTGTTTTAGTGTGAGTGTGTGTAAGAGTGTGTGTGAGTAAGTGAGTGCGATTGCGTGTGAGAGTGAGTGTTTTAGTGTGAGTGTATGTAAGAGTGTGTGTGAGTCTGTGTGAGTGCGATTGCGTGTGAGAGTGTGTGTTTTAGTGTGAGTGTGTGTAAGAGTGTGTGTGAGTCTGTGTGAGTGCGATTGCGTGTGAGAGTGTGTTTTAGTGTGAGTGTGTGTAAGAGTGTGTGTGAGTAAGTGAGTGCGATTGCGTGTGAGAGTGAGTGTTTTAGTGTGAGTGTGTGTAAGAGTGTGTGTGAGTCTGTGTGAGTGCGATTGCGTGTGAGAGTGTGTGTTTTAGTGTGAGTGTGTGTAAGAGTGTGTGTGAGTCTGTGAGTGCGATTGCGTGTGAGAGTGAGTGTTTTAGTGTGAGTGTGTGTAAGAGTGTGTGTGAGTCTGTGTGAGTGCGATTGCGTGTGAGAGTGAGTGTTTTAGTGTGAGTGTATGTAAGAGTGTGTGTGAGTCTGTGTGAGTGCGATTGCGTGTGAGAGTGTGTGTTTTAGTGTGAGTGTGTGTAAGAGTGTGTGTGAGTCTGTGAGTGCGATTGCGTGTGAGTGCGCGAGTGAGTGTTAATGTGTGTGTGTGTTTTAGTGTGAGTGTGTGTAAGAGTGTGTGTGAGTAAGTGAGTGCGATTGCATGTGAGTGTGCGAGTGAGTGTTTTAGTGTGAGTGTGTGTGTGAGTCTGTGAGTGCGATTGCGTGTGAGTGCTCGAGTGAGTGTGAATGTGTGTGAGTGTGTGTTTTAGTGTGAGTGTGTGTAAGAGTGTGTGTGAGTAAGTGAGTGCGATTGCATGTGAGTGTGCGAGTGAGTGTTTTAGTGTGAGTGTGTGTAAGAGTGTGTGTGAGTCTGTGAGTGCGATTGCGTGTGAGAGTGAGTGTTTTAGTGTGAGTGTGTGTAAGAGTGTGTGTGAGTAAGTGAGTGTGATTGCGTGTGAGAGTGAGTGTTTTAGTGTGAGTGTATGTAAGAGTGTGTGTGAGTCTGTGTGAGTGCGATTGCGTGTGAGAGTGTGTGTTTTAGTGTGAGTGTGTGTAAGAGTGTGTGTGAGTCTGTGTGAGTGCGATTGCGTGTGAGAGTGTGTTTTAGTGTGAGTGTGTGTAAGAGTGTGTGTGAGTAAGTGAGTGCGATTGCGTGTGAGAGTGAGTGTTTTAGTGTGAGTGTGTGTAAGAGTGTGTGTGAGTCTGTGTGAGTGCGATTGCGTGTGAGAGTGTGTGTTTTAGTGTGTGTGTGTAAGAGTGTGTGTGAGTAAGTGAGTGCGATTGCGTGTGAGAGTGAGTGTTTTAGTGTGAGTGTGTGTAAGAGTGTGTGTGAGTCTGTGTGAGTGCGATTGCGTGTGAGTGTGTGTTTTAGTGTGAGTGTATGTAAGAGTGTGTGTGAGTCTGTGTGAGTGCGATTGCGTGTGAGAGTGTGTGTTTTAGTATGAGTGTGTGTAAGAGTGTGTGTAAGTGAGTGCGATTGCGTGTGAGAGTGAGTGTTTTAGTGTGAGTGTATGTAAGAGTGTGTGTGAGTCTGTGTGAGTGCGATTGCGTGTGAGTGCGCGAGTGAGTGTGAATGTGTGTGAGTTTGTGTTTTAGTGTGAGTGTGTGTAAGAGTGTGTGTGAGTCTGTGTGAGTAAGTGTGTGTGTGAGTGCGATTGAGTGTGTGTTTTAGTGTGAGTGTGTGTAAGAGTGTGTGTGAGTGAGTGCGATTGCGTGAGTGTGCGAGTGAGTGTTTTAGTGTGAGTGTGTGTAAGAGTGTGTGTGAGTAAGTGAGTGCGATTGCGTGTGAGAGTGAGTGTTTTAGTGTGAGTGTGTGTAAGAGTGTGTGTGAGTCTGTGTGAGTGCGATTGCGTGTGAGTGCGCGAGTGAGTGTGAAAGTGTGTGAGTTTGTGTTTTAGTGTGAGTGTGTGTAAGAGTGTGTGTGAGTGCGATTGAGTGTGTGTGCGAGTGTGTGTGCGAGTGTGTGTGAGTAAGTGAGTGCGATTGCATGTGAGTGTGCGAGTGAGTGTTTTAGTGTGAGTGTGTGTGCGAGTCTGTGAGTGCGATTGCGTGTGAGTGCTCGAGTGAGTGTGAATGTGTGTGAGTGTGTGTTTTAGTGTGAGTGTGTGTAAGAGTGTGTGTGAGTAAGTGAGTGCGATTGCGTGTGAGAGTGAGTGTTTTAGTGTGAGTGTATGTAAGAGTGTGTGTGAGTCTGTGTGAGTGCGATTGCGTGTGAGAGTGAGTGTTTTAGTGTGAGTGTGTGTGAGTAAGTGAGTGCGATTGTGTGTGAGAGTGAGTGTTTTAGTGTGAGTGTATGTAAGAGTGTGTGTGAGTCTGTGTGAGTGCGATTGCGTGTGAGTGTGTGTTTTAGTGTGTGTGTGTAAGAGTGTGTGTGAGTAAGTGAGTGCGATTGAGTGTGAGACTGAGTGTTTTAGTGTGAGTGTGTGTAAGAGTGTGTGTGGGTCTGTGTGAGTGCGATTGCGTGTGAGAGTGAGTGTTTTAGTGTGAGTGTGTGTAAGAGTGTGTGTGAGTAAGTGAGTGCGATTGCGTGTGAGAGTGAGTGTTTTAGTGTGAGTGTATGTAAGAGTGTGTGTGAGTCTGTGTGAGTGCGATTGCGTGTGAGTGTGTGTTTTAGTGTGAGTGTGTGTAAGAGTGTGTGTGAGTCTGTGTGAGTGCGATTGCGTGTGAGAGTGTGTGTTTTAGTATGAGTGTGTGTAAGAGTGTGTGTGAGTAAGTGAGTGCGATTGCGTGTGAGAGTGAGTGTTTTAGTGTGAGTGTGTGTAAGAGTGTGTGTGAGTCTGTGTGAGTGCGATTGCGTGTGAGAGTGTGTGTTTTAGTGTGAGTGTATGTAAGAGTGTGTGTGAGTCTGTGTGAGTGCGATTGCGTGTGAGAGTGTGTGTTTTAGTGTGAGTGTATGTAAGTGTGTGTGAGTCTGTGTGAGTGCGATTGCGTGTGAGTTTGTGTTTTAGTGTGAGTGTGTGTAAGAGTGTGTGTGAGTCTGTGTGAGTAAGTGTGTGTGTGTGCGATTGAGTGTGTGTTTTAGTGTGAGTGTGTGTAAGAGTGTGTGTGAGTAAGTGAGTGCGATTGCGTGTGAGAGTGAGTGTTTTAGTGTGAGTGTATGTAAGAGTGTGTGTGAGTCTGTGTGAGTGCGATTGCGTGTGAGAGTGTGTGTTTTAGTGTGAGTGTGTGTAAGAGTGTGTGTGAGTCTGTGTGAGTGCGATTGCGTGTGAGAGTGTGTGTTTTAGTATGAGTGTGTGTAAGAGTGTGTGTGAGTAAGTGAGTGCGATTGCGTGTGAGAGTGAGTGTTTTAGTGTGAGTGTATGTAAGAGTGTGTGTGAGTCTGTGTGAGTGCGATTGCGTGTGAGTGTGTGTTTTAGTGTGAGTGTATGTAAGAGTGTGTGTGAGTCTGTGTGAGTGCGATTGCGTGTGAGAGTGTGTGTTTTAGTGTGAGTGTATGTAAGAGTGTGTGTGAGTCTGTGTGAGTGCGATTGCGTGTGAGAGTGAGTGTTTTAGTGTGAGTGTATGTAAGTGTGTGTGAGTCTGTGTGAGTGCGATTGCGTGTGAGTGCGCGAGTGAGTGTGAATGTGTGTGTTTGTGTTTTAGTGTGAGTGTGTGTAAGAGTGTGTGTGAGTCTGTGTGAGTAAGTGTGTGTGTGTGCGATTGAGTGTGTGTTTTAGTGTGTGTGTGTAAGAGTGTGTGTGAGTAAGTGAGTGCGATTGCGTGAGTGTGCGAGTGAGTGTTTTAGTGTCAGTGTGTGTAAGAGTGTGTGTGAGTAAGTGAGTGCGATTGTGTGTGAGAGTGAGTGTTTTAGTGTGAGTGTGTGTAAGAGTGTGTGTGAGTAAGTGAGTGCGATTGCGTGTGAGTGCGCGAGTGAGTGTGAATGTGTGTGTTTGTGTTTTAGTGTGAGTGTGTGTGAGTGCGATTGAGTGTGTGCGAGTGTGTGTGCGATTGAGTGTGTGTGCGAGTGTGTGTGCGAGTGCGATTGTGTTTTAGTGTGAGTAAGAGTGTGTGAGTGTGATAGTGTGTGTGTGCGAGTGAGTGTGTTTTAGTGTAAGAGTGTGTGTGAGTAAGTGTGTGTGAGTGAGTGCAAGTGTCTGCGAGTGTGTGTGAGTGAAAGTGTGTGTGTGAGTGCGAGTGTGTGTGTGAGTGAGTTTGTGTGAGAGCGAGTGTGTGTGTGTGTGAGAGAGAGTGTGAGTAAGTGTGTGAGAGTGTAAGTGTGTGTGTGAGTAAGAGTGTGTGTGTGAGTAAGTGTGTGTGTGTATTAACATGTGACTCCAGAGGGCAGGCGGTGCAGATCTCGGTTAATTACAGCGCAGAAATGATCCCGGACGCTTCTGTGAGCTTGATCTGGATTTATTTCCGCCAGATCTGCATCATCTCTGAGAAAGCCTGAGCTGAGCTGGAGAACGCGATCTGAAGCCTCACCTGGACACTTCTATAACTCTGGCCCTTGATCACAGTGAGCAGACAGAGCCTTACACACACACACACACACACACACACACACAAGCAGGAACATCACACACTGAAGACAGATGAGACAGCAGAGGGTTCAAGAAACATTTTACACACACATCAATTCACAAATGCTTTGTTTTTTCAAGAAAGAGTGGCAATGTTCTCGATTAAAGCGATAGTTCACCCAAGAAATGAAGATTAGCCCATGATTTCCTCTTCCTCAGCTCATCTGAGGTGTGTGTGACATTCTTCTCTCAGACGAATAAAATCTGAGTTATATTACAAAAGTCCAGGCTAATCCAAGCATTAGAATGTGATTCATATTTGCTCTGTTTTTGAAGTGCATAAAAAGTGCATCTGTGCGTCATATAACTGCTCCAGCGGCTCTGGGGTGTTAATAAAGGCCTTCTGAAGCGAATCAACGCGTTTGTGGAAGAAAAATATCCATATTTAAAACTTGATCAAGTAGAGTTCCAGCCGATGGATTTCTGTGTAAAAGTGTTGAATGTTGAAAGTGAAACTCCAGATGTGTGTGTGACGTCATGACGAGCGGAGCTGAGCGTTAGTCTTTCCATCCGCAGGGGAACTTTACACACTTCCAGAAACTGAACACGGAAGGCGGAGGCCGAAAGTTTACCTGATAAAGTTTTAAATATGGATATTTTTCTTCCACAAACGCGTCGATTCGCTTCAGAAGGCCTTTATTAACACCCCAGAGCCGCTGGAGCAGTTATATGACGCACAGATGCACTTTTAATGGACTTCAAAAACAGAGCAACTATTACTGCCATTGTAAAGCTTGGATTAGGCTGGACTTTTGTAATATAACTCAGATTTTATTCGTCTGAGAGAAGAATGACACACACACCTCAGATGAGCTGAGGGAGAGGAAATCATGGGCTAATCTTCATTTTTGGGTGAACTATCGCTTTAATCTGGTCAATTTAAAAACATGTCCCTTACTAAAATAGGCTAGTGGCTCAGCTGTGATGTTCAAGTTCAGTGCTGTTATGGATCGGTGGATAGCAACAGAGGCAGAAGTTACTATGAGCAGATTCTATGAGCATCTATGAGCCAGAATAAATCAATTAAATATGTGGCAGTCGTTGTGTGCAGTAAACTTTCTTTTAACAAGCCTGTTGTACTGATGTGATGACTAGTTATAGTTTTAGTGCTAGTAAGTCTATTTAGAGGTGCAGAATAATTCAGGTAGGACTGTGTGTAGACATATTTTATTATGTGTGTTATGAAGTGGTCCGCAATTTTTTTTTATTACAAACAGTGGTCCAAACACACAAAAAGTTTGAAAACCTCTGAACTATCCCATTAAAGTCGACATGCAAACAAGAACAAATGTAGGCGGGGCTTGAGTGTGTCTGTGGGGAACTGAAAGAGATGTATGTGTATTTTCATTTTGTTTTCAGTCCAAATATCTAAAAAATCTTGCATTAAGAAGCATTTAATAGACAAGCAAAAGTTTTTGCCTTGTTTTGGGGGAAAATAACTCAAAATTAAGGGAGTTTTTGATTATTTTAAGCTAAATAATCTGCCAATGGGGTAAGCAAAATAATCTTAATTCAAACAGAAAACAACATTATTTTGCTGACCCCATTGGCAGATTATTTAGCTTATTTTAAGTTAAAATATGGGGAGTTATTTTCCCCCAAAACAAGACAAAAACTTTTGCTGGTCTAGTAAATGCTTCTTAATGTAAGATTTTTTTGATATTTGGACTGAAAACAAGACAAAAATACTAAGTAAGAATAGCATTTTTTTGCAGTGTAAAGGCTGGACCGGAGCACATACACTTTTTAGGTGAACTATCCCATTAAAGTCGCCATGCAAACAAGAACAAATGTAGGCGGGAATTGATTGTATCTGTGGGGAATTGAAAGAGAAGTGGGGTCTAAAGGCTGGACCGGAGCACAGGTCGCAGTGGGCCGCTCTACATGAGGCGTTTGGGGTCGATCTTCTCCAGGTGCACCAGAGGCTTCAGCTGCTCCGCGAAGCTCCTCATGTCCTCCGACACGGTGTCCTGTCCCGCAGGAGCCAGGACGCTCAGCTCCACCAGATAGGACAGGGACAGCGGCTCCGTGTTCTCCGTGTTCCCGGGCACCAGGACGCGGGACAGCTTGCTCACCACCACCTTCATCAGGCCCTTGCGGAACACCTGGCCCTTGGCCACGAACTCATGGTCCATGCGGAAGCCCATCTCATTGAGGAAGTCCGGCAGGCTGTGCGAGGCGGCCACGTCCACACAGTTCCGCACCAGGGCGTGGCGGCTCTTGTCGCCCACCTCGGGCTGGCCCAGATAGCGCAGGTGCCAGGGGGCGCGCGGGTGCAGGAGCGAGCGGCGGGCGCGCAGGAGGAACGGGTTGCCCTGCTGACCCTTCAGGAGATACACCAGCTCGTGATCCGCAAAGCTCTCCGGCTCCATGTTATCACACAGACCTCTGAGGCGATGCAGGAGACTCTCCAGAGACTGGTCCAACACACTCCCTGTGCCAACACACAACAACAGTATCAGTCATGAGCCACACAAGTACACAATTACTCGAGTACTACTGGTTAAATATTACTCTGTTACAAGTGAAAGTTGTTAAAAACTATTAAAAGTACAGAGGTACTTGCTTTTAAAAGTCCTTAAAGGGTTAGTTCAGCCAAAAATGTAAATTGTGTCATTAATGACTGAGCCTCATGTGGTTGGACACCCGTCAGACCTCCGTTCATCTTCAGACACAAATGAAGATATTTTAGTGTAAATCTGATGCTCTGAAAGGCCTCCATTGGCTCAACTTTACACTCTCAAGACCCTTAAAAGACACTAAAGACTAAAGTTACAAAGTCCATCTCACTACAGCGGCTCTACAATAACTTTATGAAGACGAGAATAGTTTCTGTGCGCAAAAAAACCCTAAATAACGACTTATATAGTGATGACGATTTCAAAACACGGCATCATGAAGCTTCGAAGCGTTATGAATCAGTGAGTCGATTCAGCGGTTCAGAGCGTTATGAATCAGTGAGTCGATTCAGCGGTACAGAGCGTTATGAATCAGTGAGTCGATTCAGCGGTACAGAGCGTTATGAATCAGTGAGTCGATTCAGCGGTTCAGAGCGTTATGAATCAGTGAGTCGAATCATGATTCGGATCGCGTGTCAAACCGCCAAACTGCTGAATCGACTCACTGATTCATAACGCTCCAAACAGCTGAATCAACTCACTGATTCATAACGCTCCAAACCGCTGAATCGACTCACTGATTCATAACGCTCCAAACCGCTGAATCGACTCACTGATTCATAACGCTCCAAACCACTGAATCGACTCACTGATTCATAACGCTTCATGATGCTGTGTTTTGAAATCGTCATCTCTATATAAGTCGTTATTTAGGGTTTTTTTGCGCACAGAAACTATTCTGGTCTTCATAAAGTTATTGTAGAGCCGCTGTAGTGAGATGGACTTTGTAACTTTAGTCTTTAGTGTCTTTTAAGGGTCTTGAGAGTGTAAAGTTGAGCCAATGGAGGCCTTTCAGAGCATCAGATTTACACTAAAATATCTTCATTTGTGTCTGAAGATGAACGGAGGTCTGACGGGTGTCCAACCACATGAGGCTCAGGCATTAATGACACAATTTACAGTTTTGGGTGAACTAACCCTTTAAGTATCAAAAGTAAATTTCCTTTTTTATGTCAATGCATTGTTTTATTATTGTTGTATAAATGCACGGTGGTTTAAGCCAGTCAGTGATGCTCCATACGACCACCTTGAACTCATTTAAATACTTAAAAGTTACAAAGCTGCTGTCCCTTTAAGGCAGAATGCACAAATCCCACACACTGATACACATCCGATATTCCCCCAACTGTTCACGTTCACTTAAGACATAATCAACTTTATTTACGTGAATACTTTCCAAAATGAAAATTGACATTGTGTGTATTGGTCTGTTTAAGTGCGAAAAACACACAACAGAAACTGAGTTCTTGTGCTCATCTCAGAGGCACAAAAACAGACTGAACTGAGCTCTTTCATCAGGCTTTATCAGATTCATCCATATGTCTGCGCTTCTCTTTCTCCCAGACATTTACATTTTGCAAAACAAAAAAAAAACTTTTAAAGAAGAAAAAAAATCATCCACTGACTTTCAAAGCTGCTACAGAAATGACTTTTGACTTCGAGGACCTTGATAGAAATGTAGTGGAGTAAAAAGTACGATATTTGTCTTTCAAATGTAGTGAAGTTAAAGTAAAAGTTTCCCTAAAAAATAATACTTCAGTAAAGTACAGATACTCAAAAAGTATAGTCCTCAAGTAAATGTGCTTAGCTACTGTCCACCTCTGTCATGAGCACAGATGTACATTTTTCAACTAAATATCCATATAAATCTAATTATTATTATATTAAATAAACTTTTGCTGATAGTTTCCTCACCCCCAATGTCATCCAAGATGTCCATGTCTTTCTTTCTGCAGTCGAAAATAAATTAAGGTTTTGGATGAAAACAGTCCAGGGTTCAATGGGCTCCAAACGGTTCAGTTTCAGTGCAGCTTTAAACGACACCAGATGATGAATAAGGGTCTGATCTAGACAAACCATCAGCTTCTGCGAGAAACCCAGCAGTATTTATGCTATTATTTTACCTCTTATCAGACGAACATGATCATCTCTGAGCTCAGACATAACTTCCGCCAAGTGAGGTCAAATACAAGTGTGGTCTATTGATAGTAGATGCCTCATTCTATTGATCCGTGCAGTCGCTAATGAGGCATCTACGTATACATCTATGACCACGATCTAATTTGACCTTTCTTGCCGGAAGTTATGGCGGTGTCAAGTTATGACCTTGACCCGTTTGGGTCCCATTGAAGTCCATTATATGGAGAAAAACCCTGGACTGTTTTCATCCAAAACCTTCATTTCTTTTCGACTGCAGAAAGAAAGACATGGACATCTGGGATGACATGTGGGTGAGGAAACTATCAGCAAAAGTTGATTTAAAAGTGAACTAATCCTTTAAACTAAAGTAACCATATAAACTAAATGACTGATCTAAAGCCCACACTGTCACTGTATGATACTTGAAATGAGCTGATGACATCAGCGCTTCCTCCAGAACGGCTGTACGGCTGAATAACATTATGCTGCATTATTTTCCTGTTTTGAAACAATCTGCATTGTTAAAGCGCTTTATAAATAAGATTGACTTGACTTGACAGTGGCTCAGGCATTCAGCAGTACAGGATAATGATAAGACCTTAATGTTACCAAAAAGTTTTATTTAACCCTCTGGGGTTCTTCATTTATGGGTCACACTCAGGACCTTCGGGTCAAAAATGACCCAGAGATTAAGATAAAAAAGATTTGAGTAAAATCAATGATATATATTTTTTGTTCAATAATATTTTTTCTTTTCTTTTTTGTTGTTTTGAGATAATTTTATGATTTATAATTTATATTTATGCAATAATTATGACCCATTTTTTCCCATTGAATATAATAAAAAAAAATGTTTTTTTTATTAAAGCTGTATTTCATTTTAGAGTCAAGCCTAGGCCTCATGAAAGCAATTTTCTAAATGAGATCGGTGCCATCCGGTGGACACATTGAGCATTTTTATCACGCAATAGCACATTTTTACCGCTATAGTGGATCTTAAAAAGAAAAAAAACAATCCATGCCGACGGTTTTTCAATCCGTTCCCTCAGTTTATAAACCGTGATCACGAATTCTTAAACTATTCCCTCGGTTTAACAAATCGTGCCCACGGATTAATAAACCGTACCCACAAATGTCCAATCCGTGCGCTCAGATTTTGTAAACCGTACCCTCGGTTTTTAAATCCGTTCCCACAAATTCATAATCCGTGCACACGCTTTAACAAACTGTGCGCACGCACGGGTTTGTAAAAAATTTACTCCCGGATTGATTTTAGAAGAAGAACAGCAAACTCCCAGGTAGCCTACGTGTTAACGAATCTTATTGTTTTATTGTGTATTATTCATCAAATTATATTAACTGCAGTGATTCACTATAAACGGGTGGCGGAACACAACAATTTAATAAGAATTATGTGCGTCAAAATCTAGTTTAACTGTAATAATCTTAGCACTTTATTATTATTGCTTAATAAACCTGACATTGTGTATTATGACTGACTTTTAATTTCTTTGTTCCTCTTTTCTTCTTCTAAATGCATGTAGCCTAAATGCAACAATAGGCAAATAATAATTATAATAATAATAATAACAAAAACAATTATTATTAATTGTATTCATTTTTTAAATGTATTTATTTATCAATTATTTTTTAATTTATGACTATAAATGAGTGCACTTAAAACAGTATGTTTATCATAAAATAATTAATGAATGCTTTATTTAAAAAAAAAAAAACGTTTTTACAGTTTTAGAAATGTTTGTAGACTACTATTCATTTTTAACATGAAGACTTGTTTTGGTGATTTTATTATACTATGCTTATTGCCCAAAATAGACTTTAAAAGAGACAAATAATGACTCTCTCTGTGTGTCTGCCCTGAGACGGCATGCTTGGCTAGATTCGCCTGGAACTCATCTTCGGATGCGGAGTCGCGCGCGCTGTTACAAAACAAGTCTGAGCGCACGGATTGGACATTTGTGGGTACGGTTTATTAATCCGTGGGCACGATTTGTTAAACCGAGGGAATAGTTTAAGAATTCGTGATCACGGTTTATAAACTGAGGGAACGGATTGAAAAACCGTCGGCATGGATTGTTTTTTTTCTCCTATAGGTGACGTGCCGGGCTCCGTAAGATCTAGCATTTTATATTAAAAATAAAAAATGTTAAAAATCGCATCTTCAACGGAATGGTCCAAAACTTGGTGACTTTATTGGTACTTGGAATATGAACACCCCAAAAAATTGGGGACAGCATTTGAAAAGTCTAAGTGTTCGTAAAACAATAGTCACACTCAGGACCTTCAGGACAAAAATGACCCTCATAGGAAATGAATGGGAAATTTAGCAAATATGTGAAAATATCAGAGTTTTTTTGTGCGTAAAATCTACAAATCAGCCAGAATGCAGAAAAAAATGACTCAACAGTGAAGATCTCTAAAACATCAAGAGTGCAAAACAGACAAAAAAACTCACACACACACTTATACACACTAAAACACACGCAAATGAACTTGTGCCATTCCAAAAGCTAATTGTGTTTGTGTGTGTGTGTGTGTGTGTGTGAGTTTTTTTGTCTGTTTTGCACTCTTGATGTTTTAGAGATCTTCACTGTTGAGTCCTTTTGTTCTGCATCCTGGCTGATTTGTAGATTGTATGCACAAAAAAACTCTGTATTATTTTCATATTTGTGCCACTCATTTCCTATGAGGGTCATTTTTGACCCGACGGTCCTGAGTGTGACTATTGTTTTACGACCACTTAGACTTTTCAAATCCTGTCCCCAATTTTTTGGGGTGTTCATATTCCAAGTACCAATAAAGTCACCAAGTTTCGGACCATTCCGATGAAGCTACGATTTTTTAATTTTAAATAATTCGTGTCAGAAATGACTGAAGAGCTCCTGAGGGTTAAAGGAAGGTTGTTAACTAGTAGTTAAATGAGTTCAGCTAATAGTGCATGACCATGTGTTATGTAGTGAAGTGATGCTTCACCTTGCAGCAGATACTCCATCATGTTGATGGCTCCACCCGTGACGGGCATCACAGAGACCGGCGGAGCCTCCATCTCAGCTCCACTCACAGCAGCAGCAGAGCTTCAGATCCACACACACACACACACACACACACACACACACACCTGTACAGACGACACACACCGCACCACTGTATCACACTCCGGACAACAAGTGCAGAATAACAGATACTCTACTTGTTATTAAAAAAAGAAAACAAAACGGATGATATTTTCGCCTAAAACGCTATCCGAAGATAATAGCTACAACTCTTTCTGGCTCCATGTGTACAATGCGCATGCGCAGTGGCGATAGAGCGTACTGCGCGTGCGCGACGGTTATTGCGTTCTTTTAGCGCCATCTACCGGACTGAATGGTCTCTTTATCATACTAATATAATTCATAACATGATAACATAACATAACATAACATTAAAGAAGCAATTAATTTAAATATTAGACAGTGTATTCTAAATTTTCAGCTGCTGAGCAGCTGAAGTACTAGTGTTTTGTGCCACAAATCTTCATAAAACAGTTCTGTTAAAGGGAATATGTCCGTTTTACTAAGTTCTGATCATTCAAAACAATTATCACATAAAAAGTCAGTTCGAACGCACTTTTAGGACTTTTATTGTGAAAAACAATTTGCTAGTAAATTGCCGTGTAGAGACTTTTAATTTGAAGGCCCGTGCCGGATGTGTAGCA
This sequence comes from Gobio occitaniae, assembly GCA_033150135.1. Classification (NCBI taxonomy): domain Eukaryota; kingdom Metazoa; phylum Chordata; class Actinopteri; order Cypriniformes; family Gobionidae; genus Gobio; species Gobio occitaniae. The sequence goes on from JARQWZ010004758.1 coordinate 88,332, forward strand.
TCGCTGTGTGTCGAAGATGAGCTCAATTCTAATGCTTCCTGTCGACATCTAATGAAGGTATTGTATTATTATATGTCCGGGTTGTTATTTATGTTTGGACGCAGTAGTTTCTGAAATCGAGGCGGTTTTGCTGTCGTTAATAGCTCTAGAGGAGCGTCTCCGTGTGCTATGTTGTTCTGTCAGAGCTAGCTTAGCTTTATTTACTGCTGTTGTCATACCCACCGCTTCAGAACAGGCGAGGAAACATCGCAGAATATAGCTAGCTGTTGTACAGGTCGGCGTTTTAAAGTGTGTCGTTATTGTTCTGTTTGTTGTAAAGTGTTTAATGCTAGCACAGCTGATGTTGAAATCATAAGAGCTGATGTTTATTTGTGGATTTCCTCTTGTCATTTCTTCAGCCTTTGCCATTGATGAGATATGAGAAAAGGTTATACATTCTCGCGCGCGCGTGTGTGTGTGTGTGTGCGCGTGTGTGTGCGCGCGTGTGTGTGTGTGTGTGTGTGGGCATGTTTTTGTGAAATATCAGGACACAAATGTGTATAATGACATGGGTATTACAAAAAGAGGGTGAAATATGAGGACGTTCCCCATGTCCTCACTTTTCAGAATGCTTATAAATCTCAGAATTTATAGGTTTAGGGGCTGTGTGTGTGTGTGTGTGTGTGTGTGTGTGTGTGTGTGTGTGTGTGTGTGTGTGATGGTAGGTTTAGGGGTAGGGGCAGTTTGTGTGTGTGTGATGGTAGGTTTAGGGGCAGGGGCAGTGTGTGTGTGTGTGTGTGATGGTAGGTTTAGGGGCAGGGGCAGTGTGTGTGTGATGGTAGGTTTAGGGGTAGGGGCAGTGTGTGTGTGTGTGTGTGTGTGTGTGTGTGTGATGGGTAGGTTTAGGGGCAGGGGCAGTGTGTGTGTGTGTGTGATGGTAGGTTTAGGGGTAGGGGCAGTGTGTGTGTGTGTGTGTGATGTAGGTTTAGGGGCAGTGTGTGTGTGTGTTGGTAGGTTTAGGGGCAGTGTGTGTGTGTGTGTTGGTAGGTTTAGGGGCAGTGTGTGTGTGTGTGTGATGGTAGGTTTAGGGGTAGGGGCAGTGTGTGTGTGTGTGTGTGTGTGTGTGTGTGTGTGTGTGATGGTAGGTTTAGGGGTAGGGGCAGTGTGTGTGTGTGTGTGTGTGTGTGTGTGTGTGTGTGTGTGTGATGGTAGGTTTAGGGGTAGGGGCAGTGTGTGTGTGTGTGTGTGTGTGTGTGTGTGATGGTAGGTTTAGGGGCAGTGTGTGTGTGTGTGTGTGTGTGTGTGTGTGATGGTAGGTTTAGGGGCAGTGTGTGTGTGTGTGTGTGTGTGTGTGTGATGGTAGGTTTAGGGGCAGTATGTGTGTGTGTGTGTGATGGTAGGTTTAGGGGCAGGGGCAGTGTGTGTGTGTGTGTGTGTGTGTGTGATGGTAGGTTTAGGGGTAGGGGCAGTGTGTGTGTGTGTGTGATGGGTAAGTTTAGGGGCAGTGTGTGTGTGTGTGTGTGTGTGTGTGTGATGGGTAGGTTTAGGGGCTGTGTGTGTGTGTGTGTGTGTGTGTGATGGGTAGGTTTAGGGGCAGGGGCAGTGTGTGTGTGTGTGTGTGTGTGTGTGTGTGTGTGTGATGGGTAAGTTTAGGGGCAGTGTGTGTGAGTGTGTGTGTGTGTGTGTGTGTGTGTGTTTGTGTGTGTGATGGGTAAGTTTAGGGGCAGGGGCAGTGTGTGTGTGTGTGTGTGTGTGTGATGGGTAAGTTTAGGGGCAGTGTGTGTGTGTGTGTGTGTGTGTGTGTGTGTGTGATGGGTAGGTTTAGGGGCAGGGGCAGTGTGTGTGTGTGTGTGTGTGTGATGGGTAAGTTTAGGGGCAGTGTGTGTGTGTGTGTGTGTGTGTGTGTGATGGGTAGGTTTAGGGGCAGTGTGTGTGTGTGTGTGTGTGTGTGTGTGTGTGTGTGTGTGTGTGTGTGTGTGTGTGTGTGTGTGATGGGTAGGTTTAGGGGCAGTGTAAGGGGATAGAAAATACGGTTTGTACAGTATAAAAACCATTACGCCTATGGAATGTCCTCACATTTCACAAAAACAAACGTGTGTTTGTGTGTGTGTGTGTTTTAATGCTTCATTCCAGATTTCTTTCACAGAAAGGTGTTGTTTAATAAATCAGATGTTATGGACGATATGTTGTTTGTGGAATTAAGTCATTCGTATTATTGTCAGTTAATAAAAAATAAAAAAATAGTTTTCATATTTCAGTTAGTGTTTCATTCGTCTCTGCATATTAAGAAAGTGTTTGAGCTCATCTAAGATCACTGAAGTGTGTGTATTGTGTGTTTGGAGCAGCTCAGACCCTGAAGACGTGTGTGTGTGTGTGTGTGTGTGTGGAGAGCGAGGATAATGGCGGATGATAAGGATGTTCTGCGAGACGTGTGGTTCGGGAGGATCCCGGCCTGCTTCACTCTCTCCCCGGAGGAGACCACAGAGAGAGAGGCAGAGCCATACTATGTAAGTGGAGATCACACACACACACACACACACACACACACACACACACACACACTCTCTCTCTCTCTCTCTCTCTCTCTCTCTCTCTCTCTCTCTCTCTCTCTCTCACTCTCTCTCTCTCTCTCTCTCTCTCTCTGGTGTGTGTGTTGGTGTCACCTGACCTGTGCTGTTTCCTGTTTCCTGTCAGCTGCTCCTCCCGCGGGTCAGTTACCTGACGCTGGTCACCGATAAAGTCAAGAAGCACTTCCTGAAGGTCATGAAGGCTGAAGATGTGGAGGAGATGTGGTTTGAGTATGAGGGAACGCCTCTCAAGTGGTACGTCCAGCTGAAATCACTCAGGCTTTTATCCCAGGCTAACCTACTAGTCTGGAACAATTCCGGCGAAATGTTTAATCCGGGGTCGTCATGATGCGTCCAAACAATACCTTTGAAAATAGTGAGATTCAGGATCATTTTACCAGAGGTGGACATTAATGAAGTACATTTACTTGAGTACTGTACTTAAAGGGTTAGTTCACCCAAAACTGTAGATTGTGTCATTAATGACTGAGCCTCATGTGGTTGGACACCCGTCAGACCTCCGTTCATCTTCAGACACAAATGAAGATATTTTAGTGTAAAGCTGATGCTCTGAAAGGCCTCCATTGGCTCAACTTTACACTCTCAAGACCCTTAAAAGACACTAAAGACTAAAGTTACAAAGTCCATCTCACTACAGCGGCTCTACAATAACTTTATGAAGACGAGAATAGTTTCTGTGCGCAAAAAAACCCTAAATAACGACTTATATAGTGATGACGATTTCAAAACACGGCATCATGAAGCTTCGAAGCGTTATGAATCAGTGAGTCGGTTCAGCGGTTTGACACGCGATCCGAATCATGATTCGGCTCATTGATTCATAACGCTCTGAACCGCTGAATCGACTCACTGATTCATAACGCTCTGAACCGACTCACTGATTCATAACACTCTGAACCGCTGAATCGACTCACTGATTCATAACACTCCGAACCGCTGAATCGACTCACTGATTCATAACGCTCTGAACCGCTGAATCGACTCACTGATTCATAACACTCCGAAAAGTGTTTTTTGTTTTGCAAAATGTAAATGTCTGGGAGAAAGAGAAGCGCAGACATATGGATGAATCTGATAAAGCCTGATGAAAGATCAGTTCAGTCTGTTTTTGTGCCTCTGAGATGAGCACAAGAACTCAGTTTCTGTTGTGTGTTTTTCGCACTTAAACAGACCAATACACACAATGTCAATTTTCATTTTGGAAAGTATTCACGTAAATAAAGTTGATTATGTCTTAAGTGAACGTGAACAGTTGGGGGAATATCGGATGTGTATCAGTGTGTGGGATTTGTGCATTCTGCCTTAAAGGGACAGCAGCTTTGTAAAGAGCTTTGTAACTTTTAAGTATTTAAATGAGTTCAAGGTGGTCGTATGGAGCATCACTGACTGGCTTAAACCACCGTGCATTTATACAACAATAATAAAACAATGCATTGACGTAAAAAAGGAAATTTACTTTTGATACTTAAGTACTTTTAAAAGCAAGTACTTCTGTACTTTTACTTAAGTAAAAATAGTTTTCACTTGTAACAGAGTAATATTTGACCAGTAGTGCTCGAGTAATTGTGTAGTTTGTCCACCTCTGCATTTTACCATACCTCAGGGGAAAATCGCTACCATATTAGTGGCATGAAATCTGAACAGTGTGTAAGTTACTGTACTTTCCTCAGGCCTGACAGCTTTAAAGGGGCATTACATAATAATAATAATAATTATAATTAGGGCTGGGTAAAAAATCGCTTAATCGATTCTCACTTTTACAAAACAATAACGATTCTTAAATCTCAAGAATCGATTAGTCATCCTGTTTTCAGTTAATGAATGAAATAAACATTGTAGCGCAGTTTGTGCTTTTTTACTATTGATATGAAACAAAGTCTCAGATTTCAAATTACGTCTATTCCGAAACAAAGACGAAATTCCAAAACATAAGCCGTTTTGGCGCTGTGGCGTGAGATCGCTCTGGCTCAGCTCAAGAGAACCAGCAGCGGAGCAAACATGAGCTGATCTTCTCTTCTGCTTTAATACCAGTAACAGCGCGAAATAAACACGAATGAGCTTCTGAAAGTGTGTTAAAGATACAGAACAACTTACCGAAATCCATATCATGTCACATAGAATCACTCAATCAGTGTTTCAACCGCAGAAAGATGTCAGTAAAACAGCATGTAACTTCACGTTTTCCTCAGAAAAACCATATCCAGTGTCCATAAACACGTTAGTCAGCTAGAAAAATTAACTCTAGAGAGCAGAATTTTGCTAATTATATGCACCATTACATATGATATTCACTGTCAATGTTCTTCAATATTTACTGTATGTATGTATGAATAAATCTGGCAAGTTTTTATGCAGCCACCATTTAAATGTTTATATTTCAAAAATCTAATTGGAGTAGAATTATGATTATGTAATTGTGAAGTTATTATAACTTTATTATATATATAAAAAAACATATTGTAGTGTCATTTTAAGTGTTTGTATACAAATCAGTTAATTTGTACCTTCAATATTAGTCGGCTAATGTATCAACTGACTCCCATAGTTTACAACATGAGTTCAGAAATTTGTTTTCTGTGAGAAAATTTTCCATGTATCATACCTGATACATATCCCAAATAATTGATATTGAATTGCATCGAAAATAATCGAATCGAATCGAAAGCTTGTGAATCGAATTGTGAAATTGGTGTCATACCCAGCCCTAATAATAATAATGTATTGCTTTATTATTATTAATCCTAGGGCACAGATTTATTACCTTTATGATGCATCTGCACATCTGGGAACTTAACTGTCAATTTCGTCACCGCCCCTTTTTTAGGGGAAAATAAACTAGACTCCCATAGACTTCAATACAAAATGGCGGCACAAAACAACGTCCGTACACAACCGTGAATAACTCAAGAAATCACTCAGATTAAACATGTCAAGGAATTATATGTCCAGCCGGCCTGCCATAAAGCCAATGATTTTACTGCGTTTTTGCAAGTAAACATCTTTAAATGTATATATTATGTTGTTATATTTAGAGTACTGAGTGCACTTTTCTGTCCAGCCATAGTTAACTAGCCTGAGCTTCCGATAGCATCATCCGTACTTCATGATTCAGAAACGAAGTTAAATCATTCTCTGGTTTACCTGCTGACTCGATGAGGAGTAAATGTCCGGGTCAGACACCTCTGGCCACTGGGTGGGGTTATTACACCAGTTTGACAGTGGGAGAATTAAGGGACATGTTTTTAAATTGACCAGATTAAAGCGATAGTTCACCCAAAACTGAAGATTAGCCCATGATTTCCTCTCCCTCAGCTCATCTGAGGTGTGTGTGTCATTCTTCTCTCAGACGAATAAAATCTGAGTTATTTTACAAAAGTCCAGCCTAATCCAAGCATTAGAATTTGATTCATAGTTGCTCTGTTTTTGAAGTCAATAAAAGTGCATCTGTGCGTCATATAACTGCTCCAGCGGCTCTGGGGTGTTAATAAAGGCCTTCTGAAGCGAATCAATGCGTTTGTGGAAGAAAAATATCCATATTTAAAACTTTATCAAGTAAACTTTCGGCCTCCGCCTTCCGTGTTCAGTTTCTGGAGAAAGTGTGTAAAGTTCCCCTGCGGATGGAGAGACTAACGCTCAGCTCCGCTCGTCATGACGTCACACACACATCTGGAGTTTCACTTTCAACATTCAACACTTTTACACAGAAGGCGGAGGCCGAAAGTTTACCTGATAAAGTTTTAAATGTGGATATTTTTCTTCCACAAACGCATTGATTCGCTTCAGAAGGCCTTTATTAACACCCCAGAGCCGCTGGAGCAGTTATATGACGCACAGATGCACTTTTAATGCACTTCAAAAACAGAGCAACTATGAATCAAATTCTAATGCTTGGATTAGGCTGGACTTTTGTAATATAACTCAGATTTTATTCGTCTGAGAGAAGAATGTCACACACACCTCAGATGAGCTGAGGAAGAGGAAATCATGGGCTAATCTTCATTTTTGGGTGAACTATCGCTTTAAGTGTGTGGATGTGTCTTTAATGCTCTATGGCAGGCCGGCTGGACATATAATTCCTTGACAACATCTAGCCATTTTCAGTTACACTTTATTTTAAGGTGTCATTGTTACAGTGTAATTATACATTTAAGTACTGAGTAATATTAATGAAAATCGTGTACTTACTAAAGGGATAGGGTTTGGGGTTAGTTGCATGTAATTATGCATAATTATTACTGTAGTAACTACATGTAACAATGACACTGTATTACTTTCTAAAGACATGTCGGGAGCGGATTAAACGTGTCTGGACTCACTTCCTGCACCTGTACTTGGGTCTGATTTATTTATTTGTATAATTATCGTCTTAAATTCTGGCAGCTTCATATCTGTTGAAGAACAGGAGCAGTTCCAGCTTTATGTTCTGAGTAACGCTGGACTTTACCACAAGGTGGCAGGACAGGAGCAGATCTGCTTGAGCTGTTTTTTACTCTGTGGATGATAACCGTGTCCATTGTTTTCAGGCACTATCCCATCGGGGTGTTGTTTGACCTCCACGCGTCCACCAGCACTCTGCCCTGGAGCATCTCTGTGCACTTTAAGGTGTGTGTTCTGCTTCACTCCTCCTCTAGCTCGTGTTGATATGCCCCAGTAATGGACTCTGTGTGTTGCAGAACTTCCCAGAACAGGACCTGCTTCACTGCCCATCGAACTCCGTGATCGAAGCACACTTCATGTCCTGCATTAAAGAGGCCGACGCACTCAAACACAAGAGCCAAGTCATCAACGACATGCAGAAAAAAGACCATAAACAGCTGTGGATGGGTCTGCAGAACGGTAAGAGGAGGTTTGATGCACACCTTCTGCCCGTGGTTGGGGTTCGTCTGGAGTTGACAAATTGCACAGAAAAACAGCTCATGAACCGTTTTCTAAGGCCGCACGATGTATTATCAGGGTTCCCACTCATCCTGGAAAACCTTGAAAACATGGAAAATTGATGACAAATATTCCAGTCATGGAAAATAAGAGAAAATGTCCTGGAAAATCTTGTTGTTGTCTGGGAAAATTCTTTAAAAAAAAGTAATTTCTTTAGCCGAGTATAAAGAGTTTATCGCTGGCCCAAACAATTAGCACTAGTTGCAGAAAGCACTGAGTTTGATGCGTATGAGTAGTATTTGAATAATGATGTTTAATAGCTAATGCTATAACTGCTCAAATGTATGCAGTGAATGTTAACTCGTAAGCTGCTCCCTAATCACGTCATTTTGATATAAAGTTACATTTGTGTGTTATAAAGTCAGAATTGCGTGATATAAACTCATGATATAAACTTCACAATTGACTTTTTTTGCGCAGTTGCGAGTTTATATCTTGCACTTCTTTTCTCAGAATTGACTTTTTTTGCGCAGTTGCGAGTTTATATCTTGCACTTCTTTTCTCAGAATTGTGAGATCTAAACTGCAATTGCAAGTTATAAAGTCCAATTCTGAGGAAAGAAAAATTGCGTCAATTTTGGTGTTTATATCACAAATCAGAATAGCGAGATAAAAAGTCACAATTACCTTTTCTTTCTATTCTGTGGAGTAAACAAGCTTCCATAGTCATAATGTGTGATTAAGAGCTCATATTGAAAAATGCTGGATTGTTAAGTAATGGCAATAAACTGGACGGCTTTTAAAGACTTAGAAAGCAATATTTGGCATGATCCTTGTCTTTTATTCCCGCCGTAGTAAAATTGAAAAAGAGGTGGGCACCCTGATTAAAACCACACTATAGTATGGTGCTGTTGTGAATTCACAAAGGCTGCGATTCCGTTAAATACTATAAATAAATAATATATCTCAGAGCGCTTCGTTCTCCACATGTTATCATGTACATGTGTTAGGCTGCGCAATATATCCAAATATCGCAATTTGCATATCGCAAGGGTACGCAATATCTGAATGATTTTAATAGGCTACTTCAACATTGTGAAAAGTGTAAGTTTCAGGTAACGCATGTATCAGAGAATAGACTGAGCACACGACTGTTACTTATGTGACTTGCTTGATGTTAAAAAGAGTTATTAAACGCAATAACTTGCAAAAAACCACTCATTCTTGCGCTGTCTGACACACACACACCGAAATGTGCGCACACGCCGTTCTTTTTTTTGTTTTGTTACACACTCGAGCTGTCAAATTCACACACAGTTGTGTCAAAATGGCCGTCTTGATGAGTATTCATGTAAACACAGTCAGTTATGCTTTAAGTGAAAGATATCAGTTGGGGAAAGAAATCGATTTTACACACTTAAGCAATATCGAATCGAATATCGCATTATTTAACAAGGATATCGCATATCGCATTTTTTCAGAGAGAGATAGAAAGAGAGATAGAAAGAGAATGAGAGATAGAATGAGAGATAGAAAGAGAGATAGAAAGAGAAAGAGAGAGAGAAAAGAGAGATAGAGCGACAGAGACGTGTCATGAATGAATATCCAGTCCTCTACTCTACTTGTAAAAGTGCAGAAGACTGTGTGGACGTCACTAATCAGTAGCAATTCTCGTTTTTAATTGATACTGATACTTATTCTCAATATATTTTACTCTTATTAAACTTTTCTGTTACTGCCTTAACTTCAGGAATACGCTGAACGTATCACCGACGGGCTATTTTAAATAGTCAATAAAATTCTTTCTTGCTTTGCATTGTTGACTCTTAACTTGTTATCTGAAGGAAAATAGATCAGGGATGTTTTTGATCTTGCTTATCTGTCCGCAGTGAAGTTTAGCGGATGTGTGTGTGTGTGTGTGTGGATATTTTTGAGTGTGTTTGTGATGAGCGGATCAAACATTGTAAATAATTACGGGTGGATGAGAGATAAATAATGAATGTGTTGATATTATTAAAGACACAGAACTCTCATTTCACTGTAAAACGCAACGAATGTGTGCGTCACTCACTTTCAAAACCTGCGTCTATTAGTGAAAACAAATCAAGATGCGATAAGATTAGAGCACCTCCTAGTGGACAGAATATATAACGCAAAGGAAAATCCTGCATGAGATATTGCTTAAAATTTAAGTTTTACCTTAAAAAATATACACTAACTTAAAAGAAATGATTCTGATAAGAATTGTCCAACATAGTGATTGGAAATATCAACATACTTAAAACTTTTTTCTCAGGTTTGCCAAATTACCAAATTACAAAAGGAAGGAAATAAAGTTAAAAATGTGGGAGCGTTTTAGTGAAGTAGTTTAACAGACGAATCAAGTGTTGTGCAGCCTATGTGATGTGCAGCGCTCTATGTATATGACAATAAATTAATAAAGCCTATAGTGGAGAAAACTGTCAAAATCGCTGTGTGTGTGTGTGTGTGTGTGTGTGTGTGTGTGTTGTGGTGTGTGTGTGTGTGTGTGTGTGTGTGTGTGTGTGTGTGTGTGTGTGTGTGTGTGTGTGTGTGTGTGTGTGTGTGTGTGTGTGTGTGGTGTTGTTAAAATGTTAAGAGGGGGCCGCATAGATTTAAAGTTGTTTCAGTTCTACACAGGCAAAAAAGACAAAAAAATATGTTTTACTTAACCTGTTGTCCTTAATGAGAGAATGGAAGAAGCCCAAAATGAAATTCAGCACCGCCCATATAATTGCACATGAATAATTAAAATGCGTTTATTCTTTTGTGGCACTTGAAAAATTATTTGACGCCTACGTTTTTCCTTATAGCAGCCAACGGCTCCTTAAGTGATAATTTTGTCTGGAGCCCTGCAATGCATGCATTCATCATATTTGTAAGGTAAATCATTTATAAACCTAAGCCAACACTGAGAATACATCAAAATGTTTCTAAATATAGAAACTGTTCATCAGCATTTCAAAATAAGTCTAAACACTCGCTCTGAGTTTGCATGTTTGTTGTCCACATATCGTTCAACCAAACAGTAACTGTAGTATTTCATTGGAAAGAAGTTGCCAAATATTAAAGATGAAGTAAAGATTTGAATTAAATGACATTTGTGCAG
>JARQWZ010004759.1:0-45000 GCA_033150135.1 Gobio occitaniae
ACCCCGCTCTGTGACCCTCAGCATGCGCTGACCCCGCTCTGTGACCCTCAGCATGCGCTGACCCCGCTCTGTGACCCTCAGCATGCGCTGACCCCGCTCTGTGACCCTCAGCATGCGCTGACCCCGCTCTGTGACCCTCAGCATGCGCTGACCCCGCTCTGTGACCCTCAGCATGCGCTGACCCCGCTCTGTGACCCTCAGCATGCGCTGACCCCGCTCTGTGACCCTCAGCATGCGCTGACCCCGCTCTGTGACCCTCAGCATGTGCTGACCCCGCTCTGCGTCTCCAATATATTAATCTCATTTAATTTATTTATTTTAGCAATTTAGTTTTATCTTGTTTTTTTATTTATTTAAATCAGGTTTTATTTATTTATACAATGTATTTTTATTAATCGTTTTATTTTGTATGGTTTCTATTTATTTTCATCAAATAGTTACTTTTTATTTAAATCAAATGTATTCATTTGTTTGTTTATTTATTTTAATTTGTATATTTAATGTAGTTTTATTTATTTAAATAAAATGTTATTTATTTATTTTCTATCAAATTTTGTATTCATTTATTTTTATTTACTTAATTTATTTTAATCCACTGTATTATTTAATTATTAATTTCAATATTTTTTTTATTTTAATAACATTTATTTACTTACTTACTTTAATCTTATTTTTTTTAATATTATTATTATTATTATTATTTTTTTTTACACTGCTTTTCTCTAGACTTCCCCACAGACCCCAGTGTGAAAGCGGTAGATTATCGATCACTATAAGGTTTAAAACGGCTCTTCTTTATCTCGATCGTCTCTTCACATGTTCCTGAATGAGCCTCTTCATCATCTGGAAGCCTGAGCTGAGCTTTACTCCACTCTTATTTCAGTAACACTAAACCACTGAATGTTCTCGAGTAACGGGACGGGTCGGGTTAAATAACGCGTGGCGGAACGGCAGAGAACACACATTACTCCAGAAGAGATAATGAGAGGTTTCTTGAAGATGTTTAACGCGTGAAGCATCTGTTTAAGGTGACACGAGCCGTTTGTCAGGTCTGTTATTGACTTCAGCTGTTTGACAGAAGCTCTTGTGTGTGTGTGTGTGTGTCTTCAGTCAGTATGAACACGGAGAAGAGGAGGACGGGAGCAGAATGACCAGGCCGGACGCTTTAATCTCACTGGAGGCTGAAGCTGAAGTCTCTGCAAGAAGAAGAAAACCAACCCTGGTCAGGTAATGATGTTCTTCCTCTCACTGTGAGATTGTGCTGAGACAGTGTTAACAGAGTTGAGCCGCTCCTCCATCCCTGAGTTCAACCCCTGTATAACTCCAGCTCTAGTGCAGACACTTCTACACACATTAGTGAGAGAATGGGCCGCTCTCAGGAGTGTGTGTGTGTGTGTGTGTGTGTGTTCGCTTCTACACACATTAGTGAGAGAATGGGCCGCTCTCAGGAGTGTGTGTGTGTGTGTGTGTGTGTGTGTGTGTTCGCTTCTACACACATTAGTGAGAGAATGGGCCGCTCTCAGGAGTGTGTGTGTGTGTGTGTGTGTGTGTGTGTGTTCGCTTCTTCACACACTACTCTCTCTTTACTATATTATACTAAATATTCTATATACTGAGGGTCATAGAGCGGGGTCAGCGCATGCTGAGGGTCACAGAGCAGGGTCAGCACATGCTGAGGGTCACAGAGCGGGGTCAGCGCATGCTGAGGGTCACAGAGCGGGGTCAGCACATGCTGAGGGTCACAGAGCGGGGTCAGCGCATGCTGAGGGTCACAGAGCGGGGTCAACACATGCTGAGGGTCACAGAGCAGGGTCAGCACATGCTGAGGGTCACAGAGCGGGGTCAGCGCATGCTGAGGGTCACAGAGCGGGGTCAGCGCATGCTGAGGGTCACAGAGCGGGGTCAGCGCATGCTGAGGGTCACAGAGCAGGGTCAGCTCACAGAGCGGGGTCAGCGCATGCTGAGGGTCACAGAGTGGGGTCAGCGCATGCTGAGGGTCACAGAGCGGGGTCAGCACATGCTGAGGGTCACAGAGCGGGGTCAGCGCATGCTGAGGGTCACAGAAGTGGGGTCAGCACATGCTGAGGGTCACAGAGCGGGGTCAGCGCATGCTGAGGGTCACAGAGCGGGGTCAGCGCATGCTGAGGGTCACAGAGCGGGGTCAGCACATGCTGAGGGTCACAGAGCGGGGTCAGCGCATGCTGAGGGTCACAGAAGTGGGGTCAGCACATGCTGAGGGTCACAGAGCGGGGTCAGCGCATGCTGAGGGTCACAGAGCGGGGTCAGCGCATACTGAGGGTCACAGAGTGGGGTCAGCACATGCTGAGGGTCACAGAGCGGGGTCAGCACATGCTGAGGGTCACAGAGCGGGGTCAGCGCATGCTGAGGGTCACAGAAGTGGGGTCAGCACATGCTGAGGGTCACAGAGCGGGGTCAGCGCATGCTGAGGGTCACAGAGCGGGGTCAGCGCATGCTGAGGGTCACAGAGCGGGGTCAGCGCATGCTGAGGGTCACAGAGCGGGGTCAGCACATGCTGAGGGTCACAGAGCGGGGTCAGCGCATGCTGAGGGTCACAGAGCAGGGTCAGCACATGCTGAGGGTCACAGAGCGGGGTCAGCGCATGCTGAGGGTCACAGAGCGGGGTCAGCGCATGCTGAGGGTCACAGAGCGGGGTCAGCGCATGCTGAGGGTCACAGAGCGGGGTCAGCGCATGCTGAGGGTCACAGAGCAGGGTCAGCACATGCTGAGGGTCACAGAGCGGGGTCAGCGCATGCTGAGGGTCACAGAAGTGGGGTCAGCACATGCTGAGGGTCACAGAGCGGGGTCAGCGCATACTGAGGGTCACAGAGTGGGGTCAGCGCATGCTGAGGGTCACAGAGCGGGGTCAGCGCATGCTGAGGGTCACAGAGCAGGGTCAGCTCACAGAGCGGGGTCAGCGCATGCTGAGGGTCACAGAGTGGGGTCAGCGCATGCTGAGGGTCACAGAGCGGGGTCAGCACATGCTGAGGGTCACAGAGCGGGGTCAGCGCATGCTGAGGGTCACAGAAGTGGGGTCAGCACATGCTGAGGGTCACAGAGCGGGGTCAGCGCATGCTGAGGGTCACAGAGCGGGGTCAGCGTATGCTGAGGGTCACAGAGCGGGGTCAGCACATGCTGAGGGTCACAGAGCGGGGTCAGCGCATGCTGAGGGTCACAGAAGTGGGGTCAGCACATGCTGAGGGTCACAGAGCGGGGTCAGCGCATGCTGAGGGTCACAGAGCGGGGTCAGCGCATACTGAGGGTCACAGAGTGGGGTCAGCGCATGCTGAGGGTCACAGAGCGGGGTCAGCACATGCTGAGGGTCACAGAGCGGGGTCAGCGCATGCTGAGGGTCACAGAAGTGGGGTCAGCACATGCTGAGGGTCACAGAGCGGGGTCAGCGCATGCTGAGGGTCACAGAGCGGGGTCAGCGCATGCTGAGGGTCACAGAGCGGGGTCAGCGCATGCTGAGGGTCACAGAGCGGGTCAGCACATGCTGAGGGTCACAGAGCGGGGTCAGCGCATGCTGAGGGTCACAGAGCAGGGTCAGCACATGCTGAGGGTCACAGAGCGGGGTCAGCGCATGCTGAGGGTCACAGAGCGGGGTCAGCGCATGCTGAGGGTCACAGAGCGGGGTCAGCGCATGCTGAGGGTCACAGAGCGGGGTCAGCGCATGCTGAGGGTCACAGAGCAGGGTCAGCACATGCTGAGGGTCACAGAGCGGGGTCAGCGCATGCTGAGGGTCACAGAAGTGGGGTCAGCACATGCTGAGGGTCACAGAGCGGGGTCAGCGCATACTGAGGGTCACAGAGTGGGGTCAGCGCATGCTGAGGGTCACAGAGCGGGGTCAGCACATGCTGAGGGTCACAGCGCGGGGTCAGCGCATGCTGAGGGTCACAGAAGTGGGGTCAGCACATGCTGAGGGTCACAGAGCGGGGTCAGCGCATGCTGAGGGTCACAGAGCGGGGTCAGCGCATGCTGAGGGTCACAGAGCGGGGTCAGCACATGCTGAGGGTCACAGAGCGGGGTCAGCGCATGCTGAGGGTCACAGAGCGGGGTCAGCGCATACTGAGGGTCACAGAGCGGGGTCAGCGCATGCTGAGGGTCACAGAGCGGGGTCAGCACATGCTGAGTGTCACAGAGCGGGGTCAGCGCATGCTGAGGGTCACAGAGCGGGGTCAGCACATGCTGAGGGTCACAGAGCGGGGTCAGCGCATGCTGAGGGTCACAGAAGTGGGGTCAGCACATGCTGAGGGTCACAGAGCGGGGTCAGCGCATGCTGAGGGTCACAGAAGTCTCCAACTTTCTGCAGAGTCAAGAGCTCCAGACCTCCAAACTTCTGTGGCCTTCAGATGAGCTCAAGAACAGTGTGTAGAGCTTCATGGAATGGGTTTCCATGGCCGAGCTGCTCATCCAAGCTGCACATCACCAAGTGCAATGCAAAGCGTGGGATGCAGTGGGGTAAAGTGCGCCGGCACTGGACTCTAGAGCAGTGGAGACGTGTTCTCTGAGTGACCAATCACGCTTCTCTGTCTGACAATGGCATTTGCCGGGAGAACGGAACTTGCCTGACTGCATTGTGCCAAGTGTAAAGTTTGGTGGAGGGGGGATTATGGGGTGGGGTTGTTTTTCAGGGGTTGGGCCCTTAGTTCCAGTGAAAGGAACTCTTTAAGGGTTAGTTCACCCAAAAATGTAAATTCTGTCATTAATTACTTACCCTCATGTGGTTGGACACCCGTCAGACCTCCGTTCATCTTCAGACACAAATGAAGATATTTTAGTGTAAATCTGATGCTCTGAAAGGCCTCCATTGGCTCAATGCACTTTACACTCTCAAGACCCTTAAAAGACACTAAAGACTAAATTTACAAAGTCCATCTCACTACAGCGGCTCTACAATAACTTTATAAAGAGACGAGAATAGTTTCTGTGCGCAAAAAAACCCTAAATAACGACTTATATAGTGATGACTGATTACAAAACACGGCCTCATGAAGCTTCGAAGCGTTATGAATCATTGAATCAATTCATGATTCGGATCGCGTGTCAAACCGCCAAACTGCTGAAATCATGTGACTTTGGCGATCCAAACCGCTGAATCGACTCACTGATTCATAACACTCCGAACCGATGAATCAACTCACTGATTCATAACGCTCCAAACCGCTGAATCGACTCACTGATTCATAATGCTTCGTACTGCTGAATCGACTCACTGATTCATAATGCTCCAAACCGCTGAATCGACTCACTGATTCATAACACTCCAAACCGCTGAATCGACTCACTGATTCATAACGCTCCGAACCGCTGAATCGACTCACTGATTCATAACACTCCGAACCGCTGAATCAACTCACTGATTCATAACGCTCCGAACCGCTGAATCGACTCACTGATTCATAATGCTTCGTACTGCTGAATCGACTCACTGATTCATAATGCTCCAAACCGCTGAATCGACTCACTGATTCATAACACTCCAAACCGCTGAATCGACTCACTGATTCATAACGCTCCGAACCGCTGAATCGACTCACTGATTCATAACGCTCCAAACCGCTGAATCGACTCACTGATTCATAACGCTCCGAACCGCTGAATCGACTCACTGATTCATAACGCTCTGAACCGCTGAATCGACTCACTGATTCATAACGCTTCGTACTGCTGAATCGACTCACTGATTCATAACTCTTTGAACCACTGAATCGACTCACTGATTCAAAACACTCTGAACCGCTGAATCGACTCACTGATTCATAACGCTCCGAACCGCTGAATCGACTCACTGATTCATAACGCTCCGAACCGCTAAATCGACTCACTGATTCATAACGCTCTGAACCGACTCACTGATTCATAACGCTCTGAACCGCTGAATCGACTCACTGATTCATAACGCTTTCGTGATGCTGTGTTTTGAAATCGTCATCACTATATAAGTCGTTATTTAGGGTTTTTTTGCGCACAGAAACTATTCTCGTCTTCATAAAGTTATTGTAGAGCCGCTGTAGTGAGATGGACTTTGTAACTTTAGTCTTTAGTGTCTTTTAAGGGTCTTGAGAGTGTAAAGTTGAGCCAATGGAGGCCTTTCAGAGCATCAGATTTACACTAAAATATCTTCATTTGTGTCTGAAGATGAACGGAGGTCTGACGGGTGTCCAACCACATGAGGGGAAGTTATGGAGTCAATTTAATGCCTCAAAGTTTTGCACAAGAATAAAGTTTTGCAAAAGAAAAAAAAAAGTATTGAGAGAAAAAGCTTTGTTTTGCAAACAAAAATAAAGAATTGCAAAAGAAAAATAAAGTATTGAGAGAAAAAAAAATGTTTTGCATTTTTTTGCAACAAAACAAAACCATGCCTGTTTTAATGCTAGTAAAAGTGTTAGTACAAGGAAACGGTCCACCTCATGCCTCTCTGCCACTCATCTGTGCTGATCTGCGTCTCGGGTTGATGATGTCACTCGGAGGGAGGCGTGACCATGTCCGCTAAACACGCCCCAGTTTCTTGACTCCACCCCCACGTCAAAACAGAGCCATAAAGTGACACTCGCAGAAAAGTGAAGCGCAAAAGGGAAAACAGTATCGCACACACACTGACTGAAACGCAGAGTAGAAGTTGCGTTGCAAATTAAACCACTTTTTTCACACACTTTTTAAAACTTTTTTTTTTTCTCAATTCTTTATTTTTGTTTGCAAAACAATGTTTTTTCTCTCAATACTTTTTTTTTTCTTTTGCAAAACTTTAAGGCATTATTTTGACTCCATAGGAAGTCATTAATGACAGAATTTACATTTTTGGGTGAACTAACCCATTAATGCTTCATCAAGACATTTTGGACAATTTCATGCTCCCGACTTTGTGGGCCCAGTTTGGGGACGGCCTCTTCCTGTCCCAGCATGACTCCAGTGCTCAAAGCGTCTCCATAAAGACATGATGAGGAGTTTAGTGTGGAGGAACTGGAGTCCTGACCTCAACCCGATAGAACAGCTTTGGGATGAATTAGAGCGGAGACTGAGAGCCAGGCCTTCTCATCCAACATCACTAATGAAGAATCCCCATAAACACACTCCTAAACCTGGAGGAAAGAAGAGCTGAAGAGCTGAAGCTGTTAGAGCGACTCCATATTAAACCCGACGGATTGAGGATCCATTGGCTCAATGCACTTTACACTCTCAAGACCCTTAAAAGACACTAAAGACTAAAGTTACAAAGTCCATCTCACTACAGTGGCTCTACAATAACTTTATGAAGACGAGAATAGTTTTTGTGCGCAAAAAAACGCCTAAAATAACGACTTATATAGTGATGACGATTTCAAAACACGGCATCATGAAACTTCGAAGCATTATGAATCAGTGAATCAATTCATGATTCGGATCGTGTGTCAAACCGCCAAACTGCTGAAATCATGTGACTTTGCCGACCCAAACCGCTGAATCGACTCACTGATTCATAACGCTCCGAGCCGCCGAATCGAGTAACTGATTCATAACGCTCCGAACCGCCGAATCGAGTAACTGATTCATAATGCTTCGAACCGCTGAATCGACTCACTGGTTCATAACGCTCCGAACCGCCGAATCGAGTAACTGATTCATAATGCTTCGAACCGCTTAATCGACTCACTGATTCATAATGCTCCGAACCGCTGAATCGACTCACTGATTCATAACGAACCACTGATTCATAAAGCTTCAAACCGCTGAATCGACTCACTGATTTATAATGCTCCAAACCACTGAATCGACTCACTGATTCATAGCGCTCCGAACCGCTGAATCGACTTACTGATTCATAATGCTCCGAACCCGCTGAATCGACTCACTGATTCATAACTATTCGAACCACTGAATTGACTCGCTGATTCATAACGCTCTGAACCGCTGAATCGACTCGCTGATTCATAATGCTCTGAACCGCTGAATCGACTCGCTGATTCATAACGCTCTGAACCGCTGAATCGACTCACTGATTCATAACTATTCGAACCACTGAATTGACTCGCTGATTCATAACGCTCTGAACCGCTGAATCGACTCGCTGATTCATAACGCTCTGAACCGCTGAATCGACTCACTGATTCATAACGCTTCGAAGCTTCATGATGCTGTGTTTTGAAATCGTCATCACTATATAAGTCGTTATTTAGGGGTTTTTTGCGCACAGAAACTATTCTCGTCAGTAAGGCAAGTTCTGTTCACTTCTGGCGATGTGTATTAAATGCGCTATGTCTGTGTTCCTCTTGATTCAGATCCAAAACACTTGATCCTTCACTTCTTCTGCAAGTCCAGAGTGACTCCGAATCGAAGTGTGAACGCAGGAAACCACAGTCCTGTCAGGTGATGATGATGATGATGATGATGATGATGATGATGATGATGATGATGATGATGATGAACACAGTCCAGCTGCACAACAAACAGGACATTTCATTTATAATGTTAATTGTGATTTTTAATCCACTCTTAGAACAAAAGGGACAATACGTGGAACCTTACAGGCTTCCGTCAGGTGCTTCATATATAGAACCATCATGGATTTAGTTTACATTATTAAACAGCTCGTAAACATCACTAGATATGTATATTATATAGAGCCTTTTTGGCATAGAGGGTTCTTTAATTATAGATTATTATTATTAGAGCACATCCACTGAATCTGCATCTGTTGTGTTCCAGTCTCTGCGCACTAACTCCCAGTACCACAAGGTGTTTAAAGACATAAGTGAAGATGAGCATCTGAGGCAGAGTATGTATTCACACACACACACACACACACACACACACACACACACACACACACACACACACACACACAGAAGCGCTGGTTTATCCCTGTGTCGTGTGTCAGGTTACACCTGTGCCCTGCAGAAGGACATCCTGTATCAGGGGCGGCTCTTCGTGTCCGACAACTGGATCTGCTTCCATTCCAAAGTGTTTGGACGAGACACGAAGGTAAACCTGGATCTACACTCGAGCGCTCAGAGTCTCATGAGTCTGATCATAACTCCAGTAATCAGTGAAATATTCCTCCAGTGTAGATCAGCTGTACACACACACACACACACTCCAGTGTAGATCATCTGTACACACACACACACACACACTCCAGTGTAGATCAGCTGTACACACACACACACACACACACACTCCAGTGTAGATCAGCTGTACACACACACACACACACACTCCAGTGTAGATCAGCTGTACACACACACACACACACACACACACTCCAGTGTAGATCAGCTGTACACACACACACACACACACACACACACACACACACACACACACACACACACACACACACACACACACACACACTCCAGTGTAGATCAGCTGTACACACACACACACACACACACACACACACACACTCCAGTGTAGATCAGCTGTACACACACACACACACACACACACACACACACACACACTCCAGTGTAGATCAGCTGTACACACACACACACACACACACACTCCAGTGTAGATCAGCTGTACACACACACTCCAGTGTAGATCAGCTGTACACACACACACACACACACACACACTCCAGTGTAGATCAGCTGTACACACACACACACACACACACACACACACACACACACACACACACACACACACACACACACACACACACACACACACACACTCCAGTGTAGATCAGCTGTACACACACACACACACACACACACACTCCAGTGTAGATCATCTGTACACACACACACACACACACACACACACTCCAGTGTAGATCAGCTGTACACACACACACACACACACACACACACACACACACACACTCCAGTGTAGATCATCTGTACACACACACACACACACACACACACACTCCAGTGTAGATCAGCTGTACACACACACACACACACACACACACACACACTCCAGTGTAGATAATCTGTTCTCTATGTGAATATATAGTAAAGTGTCATTTATTCCTGTGATTTATCATCATTACTCCAGTCTTCAGAGTCACATGACCCTTCACTAATCACTCTCACATGATCAACACACATTTATGATTATTATCAGTTCATATTTCTAGAATAAATCTTTTGTAACATTATAAATGTCTTTACTGTCACTTTTGATCAATTTAATGCGTCCTTGATGAATACATTTTTTATTGTTGAAAAATGTGTTAATTTCAAAACAATTTGACGTTTTAAGCAATAATTTTACGTCATAATTTAGTTTTTTGTGTCAGAATTTCAATTTAGTATGTTAATTTCAACTTTTTGTCATAATTTTGATTTATGTAATCATTTCTGTTTAAATTTAGACTTTTTATGTCACAATTTAGTTTTTTTTCATAATTTTGACTTTTTATGTCACAGTTTTGACATTTTAAGTAATAATTTGTGCTTTTTATGTTCATATTTTTGTGGAAACTGATATGTTTTATTTCTCAGGATTCTCTGATGAATATAAAGATCATAAGAACAGCATTTATTAGAAATAGAATCTTTTGAACGTTATAAATGTCTTTACTGTCACTTTTGAGCAGTTTAATGCAGCCTTGAGGAATAAAAGCATAAATGTTTTGGAAAAAATGTTAATTTCAACTTTTTGTAATAATTTAGACATTTTAAGTCATAATTTCGGTTTAAATTTTGACTTTTTATGCCATAATTTAGTTTTTTTAAAGTCATAATTTCAATGTATATGTTAATTTAAACTTTTTGTCATAATTTTGATAGTCATAATTATGACTTTTTAATTCATAATTTTGTCTTATTAAGTAATAATTTTGGTTTAAATTTTGACTTATGTCAATTTAGTTTTTTGTCATAATTTTGACTTCTTAAGTCATAATTTAAATTTATATGTTAGTTTCAACATTTTGTAACACTTTATGTCCTAATTTAGTTTTTATGTCATAATTTAGTTTTTGTCATAATTTTGAATTTTTATATCATATGACATTTTAAATAATAATTTGTGCTTAATTCAGGATTCTCTGATGAATATAAAGTTCATAAGAACAGCATTTATTATATTAATAATAATATATATTAATTTAATTATATCCCAGCGGACAGGGAACGTTCTGCCAAGGTTCTCTCAAAGTTATAAACAAACGTTCGTCCAGTAACGCTAATAGAACATTCGTTCAACGTTATCTGGTCGTTAATAATGTTCTCAGAACGTTAGCACAAAAGCATGATTTATCCAGCGTTCAAACACTACTTGTTTCAGAACATTCAAAAGTAACATTCCATTAATGTTTGAAGAATGATAGGATGATGATCAACTAAACCAGTGCGTTACATTGAAATCACACCAGTTTATACGTCAGAGATTTAACTCAACTACAGTGCCTTAATGGTGGGGTAAGTTAAAACGCTGGCTCAATTTACCCCACAGCACGTGGCTCACTTTACCCCATAGACCAGTTTTTAAAGTAAGCGTGTGCCTTCCACTCCTCCCACTCGTTTCTCCTGTTCACAGAAATGATGAGTGGCTCCACGTGACAATAAAAGTGCACAGTTGCCAAGATAAAAGGGGCGGGTCAACTTACCCACTGGCTCATCTTACCCCACTCTCCCCCTACAATTTTTACATTTCGAACATTGGGAAACGTAATGTCCTCAGAGCGTGTTTTGTAATGTTTTTGTCCTCCAGATTGCAGTTCCAGTGGCTTCAGTGACCGTCATCAAGAAGACGAAGACGGCCATCTTGGTGCCCAACGCACTGGTGATTTCTACAGCACATGAACGGGTCAGTCGTCCGGCGCTCATGTGACCCGGCTCGTGATCCTGCGGGTTAATAATCGCTGTTATTGTGACTCCACAGCATGCGTTTGTTTCCTTCCTGTCTCGAGATACAACCTACAAAGTGCTGATGTCCGTGTGCCCTCAGTTGGTGGTAAGTTCTTCAGTCACACACACACACACACACACACTCAGTTCAGATCAATGGTGTAGTTTGTGAGGATAAATGTGTCCGCCTGCAGGAGAAGAGTCCTGGGATCGGGCAGAAGATCCTGAGAGCTCATCCGGCGTCTCTGCCCACGGTAAGAGCGCTTCAGTTCATTCCTTCATCCGATCACCTGTGAGATATTTAGGAACTACATTTACTTGAGGACTGTACTTAAAGGGTTAGTTCACCCAAAAATGTAAATTGTGTCATTAATGACTGAGCCTCATGTGGTTGGACACCCGTCAGACCTCCGTTCATCTTCAGACACAAATGAAGATATTTTAGTGTAAATCTGATGCTCTGAAAGGCCTCCATTGGCTCAACTTTACACTCTCAAGACCCTTAAAAGACACTAAAGACTAAAGTTACAAAGTCCATCTCACTACAGCGGCTCTACAATAACTTTATGAAGACGAGAATAGTTTTTGTGCGCAAAAAAAACCCTAAATAACGACTTATATAGTGATGACGATTTCAAAACACTGCATCATGAAGCTTCGAAGTGTTATGAATCAGTGAGTCGAATCATGATTCGGATCGCGTGTCAAACCGCCAAACTGCTGAAATTTGGCGATCCAAACTGCTGAATCGACTCACTGATTCATAACGCTCTGAACCGCTGAATCGACTCACTGATTCATAACGCTCTGAACCGCTGAATCGACTCATTGATTCATAACGCTCTGAACCGCTGAATAGACTCACTGATTCATAACGCTCTGAACCGCTGAATCGACTCACTGATTCATAACGCTCCGAACCGCTGAATCGACTCACTGATTCATAACGCTCTGAACCACTGAATCAACTCACTGATTCATAACGCTCCGAACCGCTGAATCGACTCACTGATTCATAACGCTCTGAACCACTGAATCAACTCACTGATTCATAACGCTCTGAATCGCTGAATCGACTCACTGATTCATAACGCTCTGAAGCTTCATGAGGCCGTGTTTTGAAATCGTCATCACTATATAAGTCGTTATTTAGGGTTTTTTTGCGCACAGAAACTATTCTCGTCTTCATAAAGTTATTGTAGAGCCGCTGTAGTGAGATGGACTTTGTAACTTTAGTCTTTAGTGTCTTTTAAGGGTCTTGAGAGTGTAAAGTTGAGCCAATGGAGGCCTTTCAGAGCATCAGATTTACACTAAAATATCTTCATTTGTGTCTGAAGATGAACGGAGGTCTGACGGGTGTCCAACCACATGAGGCTCAGTCATTAATGACACAATTTACAGTTTTGGGTGAACTAACCCTTTAAGTACACTTTTTGAGTATCTGTACTTTCCTTGAGTAGTATTGTTTCTGGAAACTTATGACATTTACTTCACTACATTTGAAAGACAAATATCGCACTTTTTACTCCATTACATTTCTATCAAGGCCCTCGAAGTAGAAAGTCGTAGCCGCTTTGAAAGTCAGTGGACAATTTGTTTTCTTCTTTAAAATGTGATTTTTTTTTTGTTTTCTTTTTGCAGACAGCCTATAGAAGGCATCAGTTCCCAGACGCAGTGCGCGCAACCATGGTCATACTTAAAAGTTAAAATTTCAGTTAAAAGTCTGAAAAAGGGCGATTCTATCCGGATGTGCACACAGAAAGCTGCCTCTCAGACGCCAGACCACAGTCTATTGAATCTACTAAAATTGTATTATACTCAATTAAAACTAGACTAAAACTAAAACAATTCAGGTGCCTAAAATGTTAGTCAAAAGACTTTGATAAGAGCTTTTTTAACTTTTAAACAAGTATTTTAATGAGGTGTGCTAGCATGTCAGCTGGAGCTTAAACACTCATGATGGAACAGCGCATTCATACAACAATGCAACAATAATAAAATAATGCGTTTACTTTTACTTTTCATACTTAAGTACTTTTAAAAGCAAGTTCTTCTGTAACCTTTACTTTTACTTTTGTGTTTACATAATATATGTGTGTGTACTCTGTTAATTATATTTATATATAAATACACACACAAGCATGTATATATTTAAGAAGAAAAAAAATATTTTTATATATAAAACATTTATATTTATATATATTATAGATTATATAAATGTATATACAGTATATACATGCAAATATTTCTTAAATATATACATGCTTGTGTGTGTATTTATATATAAATAATAATTAACAGAGTACACACACATATATTAAGTAAACACAAACTTTTATTTTGGATGCGATTAATCGCGATTAATCTTTTGACAGCCCTAGTAAAAATCTATCTTTACAACTTTCACTTGTAATGGAGTAATATTTAACCAGTAGTATTTTTACTTTTACTCAAGTAATGGAGTTGTGTACTTTGTCCACCTCTGGAGATATTGAGACGGATGCATGACGTGTGTGTGTGTGTGTGTGTGTGTGTGTGTGTGCGCAGGATTTCCCAGCGGATCTGTCCGATCTGGACGCTCCGGTCAGACCGAAGGCTCAGCGAGTGGACGACAGCAGCAGCTCCGACTGTCCAGAGTCGCCCACATTCGTGAAAACACAGAGTGAGTAATTCAGTGAAGATCTGAAGAATAAATAATACTGTGTTGCTCCCCTGACCCGTCGAGGCATGGACTCCTCTAGACCCCTGAAGGTGTGCTTCTGGCACCAAGATGTTAGCAGCAGATCCTTTAAGTCCTGTAAGTGGATCGGACTTGTTTGTTCAGCTCATCCCACAGATGCTCGATTGGATTGAGATCTCATTGAAACTCGTTGTTGTGCTCCTCAAAGCATTCCTGAAGCATTTGTGCTTTGTGGCGGCGCATTATCTGCTGAAAGAGCCACAGCCACAGGGAAAACCGTCTCCATGAGAGGCTGGACATGGGCTCAACCAGTGTTGGGGAAAGTTACTTTGAAAAGTAATAGAGACAGAGCGTATTTAGGCCACGCCCACACGGGGGGGAAAACAATCCAACGCTCTCCATTGACTTTGCATTGCGTGAAGCGCCTCATTGTCATTTCGGACTTATAACAAAAAACAGAACAATGTCTGAAAGCTGATATGTGACGAAGTGTACAGCAAACAAGCTAAAAAACACAGAAATACGTTTTTATAAGCTGTCGACCCCAAAAAACGAGAGTTTAAGAAGATAAAAGTGGATAAAGGCAGTAAAATGTGACGCTTCAGCTGAAGAATGGGTCAATTTTGGGATCCTGACACTCAGTGTGTGTGTGTGTGTGCAGTAAACATTTAGTCACTTTTAAGTCAAATATCCAAATGTCCGTTTAATATATTATATTTCCTGTCGCTGATTACGTTCCCCTCTAGTCGTCGTAGTTCTCAGTGTAATATAATGTGTCTCAATGGCCTGAATCTACTTTTTTGTCCTTAAACGCTCGTTTTTTGGGTCAACAGCTTATAAAAACGTCTGGGTTTTTGCTTCTGGGTTTTGTTTAGCTTGTTTGCTGTACACTTTGTCACATATCAGCTTTTATACATTGTTCAGTTTTTTGTTATTATAAGTCCGAAATGACAAGGAGGCGCTTCACGCAATGCAAAGTCAATGGAGAGCGTTCGATTGTTTTCCCCCCGGTGGGCGTGGCCTTCAGATTATGACGCGTGTCGCTCTGTCTCTATGCATTACAATATTGCGTTACTCCCTTAAAAAGTAACTAATTGAGTTACTTAGTTACTTTTTAAGAAAAGTAATGCGTTACGTTACTTTTGCGTTACTTATTCTCACCTGGGCTGGGCTTGTTTTTGTTTTTGTTTTGTTTTTTTATCACAATTTTTTTTTATTTTTGTGCAAATGTAAAGACCTCTTCATACCAAAATTGAAATAATAAGCCTCAGGCTGAGGTAAAAATGTGAACAGTAGAGGGCGCAGCTCTGGATAATGGGAGAATAGGACGCAGGAGAAAAAAGTTTTACCAATAAAAACTAAAACATTTAGTTTAATTATTGGAGGTTTGCATAGTACATTTTGAGGACGACTGAATCTTTAGTGCAAGTGAGATGAATAAATGCTCACATTTAGTCTAGAACTACAATAACCATCATGTTCACACACACACACACACACACACGCCTCTGCACTAACTCAACATGAGGACAGGAGAGCTGTCAGTCAAACTAATGTGAAAAAGTAACTCAGATATTTTGTTGTAAATTTGAAAAGTAATGCATTACTTTACTAGTTACTTGAAAAAGTAATCTGATTATGTAACTCAAGTTACTTGTAATGCGTTTCCCCAACACTGGGCTCAACAATGCTTAGGTAGGTGGGACGTGTCAAAGTCACATCCACATGATGGAGGACCCAAGACGTCTGCTCCACACGGGCATCAATGAGCTTCGGCCGCCCATGACCCTGTGGCCGGTTCTCCACTGGTCCTTCATGACCCTGTGGCCGGTTCTCCACTGGTCCTTCATGACCCTGTGGCCGGTTCTCCACTGGTCCTTCATGACCCTGTGGCCGGTTCTCCACTGGTCCTCCATGACCCTGTGGCCGGTTCTCCACTGGTCCTCCATGACCCTGTGGCCGGTTCTCCACTGGTCCTCCATGACCCTGTGGCCGGTTCTCCACTGGTCCTCCATGACCCTGTGGCCGGTTCTCCATTGGTCCTTCATGACCCTGTGGCCGGTTCTCCACTGGTCCTTCATGACCCTGTGGCCGGTTCTCCACTGGTCCTTCATGACCCTGTGGCCGGTTCTCCACTGGTCCTCCATGACCCTGTGGCCGGTTCTCCACTGGTCCTCCATGACCCTGTGGCCGGTTCTCCACTGGTCCTTCATGACCCTGTGGCCGGTTCTCCACTGGTCCTCCATGACCCTGTGGCCGGTTCTCCACTGGTCCTCCATGACCCTGTGGCCGGTTCTCCACTGGTCCTCCATGACCCTGTGGCCGGTTCTCCACTGGTCCTTCATGACCCTGTGGCCGGTTCTCCACTGGTCCTCCATGACCCTGTGGCCGGTTCTCCACTGGTCCTCCATGACCCTGTGGCCGGTTCTCCACTGGTCCTTCATGACCCTGTGGCCGGTTCTCCACTGGTCCTTCATGACCCTGTGGCCGGTTCTCCACTGGTCCTTCATGACCCTGTGGCCGGTTCTCCACTGGTCCTCCATGACCCTGTGGCCGGTTCTCCACTGGTCCTTCATGACCCTGTGGCCGGTTCTCCACTGGTCCTCCATGACCCTGTGGCCGGTTCTCCACTGGTCCTTCATGACGCTGTGGCCGGTTCTCCACTTTATGACCCTGTGGCCGGTTCTCCACTGGTCCTTCATGACCCTGTGGCCGGTTCTCCACTGGTCCTTCATGACCCTGTGGCCGGTTCTCCACTGGTCCTCCATGACCCTGTGGCCGGTTCTCCACTGGTCCTTCATGACCCTGTGGCCGGTTCTCCACTGGTCCTTCATGACCCTGTGGCCGGTTCTCCACTGGTCCTTCATGACGCTGTGGCCGGTTCTCCACTTTATGACCCTGTGGCCGGTTCTCCACTGGTCCTTCATGACCCTGTGGCCGGTTCTCCACTTTATGACCCTGTGGCCGGTTCTCCACTGGTCCTTCATGACCCTGTGGCCTTTTCTCCATTGGTCCTTCATGACCCTGTGGCCGGTTCTCCAATGGTCCTCCATGACCCTGTGGCCGGTTCTCCACTGGTCCTTCATGACCCTGTGGCCGGTTTTCCACTGGTCCTCCATGACCCTGTGGCCGGTTCTCCACTGTTCCTTCATGACCCTGTGGCCGGTTCTCCACTGGTCCTTCATGACGCTGTGGCCGGTTCTCCACTTTATGACCCTGTGGCCGGTTCTCCACTGGTCCTTCATGACCCTGTGGCCGGTTCTCCACTTTATGACCCTGTGGCCGGTTCTCCACTGGTCCTTCATGACCCTGTGGCCTTTTCTCCATTGGTCCTTCATGACCCTGTGGCCGGTTCTCCAATGGTCCTCCATGACCCTGTGGCCGGTTCTCCACTGGTCCTTCATGACCCTGTGGCCGGTTTTCCACTGGTCCTCCATGACCCTGTGGCCGGTTCTCCACTGTTCCTTCATGACGCTGTGGCCGGTTCTCCACTTTATGACCCTGTGGCCGGTTCTCCACTGGTCCTTCATGACCCTGTGGCCGGTTCTCCACTTTATGACCCTGTGGCCGGTTCTCCACTGGTCCTTCATGACCCTGTGGCCTTTTCTCCACTGGTCCTCCATGACCCTGTGGCCGGTTCTCCACTGGTCCTTCATGACCCTGTGGCCGGTTCTCCACTGGTCCTCCATGACCCTGTGGCCGGTTCTCCACTGGTCCTTCATGACCCTGTGTCCGGTTTTCCACTGGTCCTCCATGACCCTGTGGCCGGTTCTCCACTGGTCCTCCATGACCCTGTGGCCGGTTCTCCACTGGTCCTCCATGACCCTGTGGCCGGTTCTCCACTGGTCCTCCATGACCCTGTGGCCGGTTCTCCACTGGTCCTCCATGACCCTGTGGCCGGTTCTCCACTGGTCCTCCATGACCCTGTGGCCGGTTCTCCACTGGTCCTCCATGACCCTGTGGCCGGTTCTCCACTGGTCCTTCATGACCCTGTGGCCGGTTCTCCACTTTATGACCCTGTGGCCGGTTCTCCACTGGTCCTTCATGACCCTGTGGCCTTTTCTCCACTGGTCCTCCATGACCCTGTGGCCGGTTCTCCACTGGTCCTCCATGACCCTGTGGCCGGTTCTCCACTGGTCCTCCATGACCCTGTGGCCGGTTCTCCACTGGTCCTCCATGACCCTGTGGCCGGTTCTCCACTGGTCCTTCATGACCCTGTGGCCGGTTCTCCACTGGTCCTCCATGACCCTGTGGCCGGTTCTCCACTGGTCCTTCATGACCCTGTGGCCGGTTCTCCACTGGTCCTCCATGACCCTGTGGCCGGTTCTCCACTGGTCCTTCATGACCCTGTGTCCGGTTTTCCACTGGTCCTCCATGACCCTGTGGCCGGTTCTCCACTGGTCCTCCATGACCCTGTGGCCGGTTCTCCACTGGTCCTCCATGACCCTGTGGCCGGTTCTCCACTGGTCCTCCATGACCCTGTGGCCGGTTCTCCACTGGTCCTCCATGACCCTGTGGCCGGTTCTCCACTGGTCCTCCATGACCCTGTGGCCGGTTCTCCACTGGTCCTCCATGACCCTGTGGCCGGTTCTCCACTGGTCCTTCATGACCCTGTGGCCGGTTCTCCACTGGTCCTTCATGACCCTGTGGCCGGTTCTCCACTGGTCCTTCATGACCCTGTGGCCGGTTCTCCACTTTATGACCCTGTGGCCGGTTCTCCACTGGTCCTTCATGACCCTGTGGCCGGTTCTCCACTGGTCCTTCATGACCCTGTGGCCGGTTCTCCACTGGTCCTTCATGACCCTGTGGCCGGTTCTCCACCAGTCCTCTAGTCGTCACAATCTGGCCCTCGTCAAACTCGCTCAAATCCTTACGCTTGCCCATTTTTCCTGCTTCTAACACATCAACTCTGAGGACAACATGTTCACATGCTGCCTAATATATCCCACCCACTAACAGGAGATGAAGAGAGTCATAATGTTATGCCTGATCGGTGTATGTGATTACATAATGCCTTTTATTGTTGTTATTTGAGTCTCTGTTTGATTCTTTCACAGAATTTCCGAAACGATCCCAAGCTTTTATTGAAGTGACTAAACGAGAGGATGAACTGGATTCACATCTGGAACAAGAAATCAACGCTAAAACAAACTTACCATACACTGGTAAATCACACTCTCTCTCTCTCTCTCTCTCTCTCACACACACACACACACACACACACACACACACACACACACACACACACACACACACTCACTCACTCACTCACTCACTCACTCACTCTCTCTCACACACACACACACACACACACACACACACACACACACACACACACACACACACACTCACACACACACACACACACACACACACACACACACACACACACACACACACACTAACTCACTCACACATGTTTGTTTTTGTGAAATGTGAGGACATTCCATAGGCATAATGGTTTTTATACCGTACAAACCGTATTTTCTATCCCCTTACACTGCCCCTGCCCCTACCCCTCACAGGAGACTGTGCAGTTCACTTTCTGTGAAAAAAAACTTGTTCTGTGTGATTTATAAGCATTTTGAAAAGTGAGGACATGGGCAACGTCCTCATATTTCACCCTCTTTTTGTAATACCCATGTCATTATACACATTTGTGTCCTGATATTTCACGAAAACATGCCCACTCACACGCACTCACACACACTCACACACACACACACACACACACACACACACACACACACTCTCAGTAATGGCTGTGGTGTGTTCCAGGCCCCTCAGGATCGGCGGAGGTGGTGTTGCTGAAGACTCTGAGGCCGGTTTCTCTCTCTCTGAATGCTCTGGTGTTGATCTATCTGTCTCTGTGAGTCTGCTCTCCTCCGCTTCTCCATCCCTCCATCAGCTCAGCCGGAGCTCTGACCCTGTGCTCTCCGTCCCTCAGGGTGTGTGTCCTGCTCTTGTCCTCCTGCTACATGGCCTTCAAGATCGTGTCCCTGGAGGAGCGTCTGACGTCTCTGCTGGCACTGGAGTTCCCCCAGAAACGGTGAAGATGCCAGTTGTTTATGGGCTTTCATTCAGCATTAATTGAACGGGATTCATTCGGTCAAGGTCCAGCTATAGGGAAAGCCCTGAACCGCAATCTAGAATCTAGAATTTCGAGATTAAAGTCAAAATTACAAACGCAGCCTCATTGGCGTAACACACACACACTACTGCGCTGCAGCCGCTGGTGTATTTGAACAGGGGCCTGAACACTTTCATCATCCATCAGGAGCCGAATGGCCCTTAACCTACAGTAAACATCACTGCGGTTGTAATTTCAACTTTATTCTCGAAATATTTCCGACTTTATTCTCAAAATATTTAGACTTTTTCCGACTTTATTCTTGATAATATTCTGACTTTATTCTCTAAATATTTCGACTTTATTCTCGAAATATTTCCGACTTTATTCTCAAAATATTTCTGACTTTATTCTCAAATTATTTCTGACTTTATTCTCGAAATATTTCGACTTTATTCTCAAAATATTTTGACTTTATTCTCGAAATATTGCGACTTTTTCTGATTTTATTCTCGAAATATTTTGACTTTATTCTCGAAATATTGCGACTTTTTCTGATTTTATTCTCGAAATATTTCTGACTTTATTCTCAAATTATTTCTGACTTTATTCTCGAAATATTGCGACTTTTTCTGATTTTATTCTCGAAATATTTCAACTTTATTCTCGAAATATTTCAACTTTATTCTCGAAATATTTCAACTTTATTCTCGAAATATTTCAACTTTATTCTCAAAATATTTCGACTTTATTCTCAAAATATTTTGACTTTATTCTCAAAATATTTCCGATTTTATTCTCAAAATATTTTGACTTTATTCTCGAAATATTTCGACTTTATTCTCAAAATATTTCCGATTTTATTCTCAAAATATTTTGACTTTATTCTCAAAATATTTTGACTTTATTCTCAAAATATTTCGACTTTTTCCGACTTTATTCTCGAAAATATTTCCGACTTTATTCTCGAAAATATTTCCGACTTTATTCTCGAAATATTTCGACTTTATTTTCGAAATATTTCGACTTTATTCTCTAAATATTTCAGACTTTATTCTCTAAATATTTCAGACTTTATTCTCAAAATATTTCCGACTTTATTCTCAAAATATTGCGACTTTTTCTGATTTTAGTCTCGAAATATTTCGACTTTAGTCTCTAAATATTTCTACTTTATTCTCGAAATATTTTGACTTTATTCTCAAAATATTTCGACTTTATTCTCAAAATATTTCGACTTTATTCTCAAAATATTTCAACTTTATTCTCAAAATATTTCAACTTTATTCTCAAAATATTTCAGATTTTTTTCTCAAAATATTTCAACTTTATTCTTGAAATATTTCATTTTTATTCTCAAAATATTTCGACTTTATTCTCAAAATATTTCAACTTTATTCTCGAAATATTTCAACTTTATTCTTGAAATATTTCATTTTTATTCTCAAAATATTTCGACTTTATTCTCAAAATATTTCAACTTTATTCTCGAAATATTTTGACTTTATTCTCGAAATATTTTGACTTTATTCTCGAAATATTTTGACTTTATTCTCGAAATATTTCAGATTTTATTCTCGAAATATTTCGACTTTTTCCGACTTTATTCTCGAAAATATTCTGACTTTATTCTCGAAATATTTTGACTTTATTCTCGAAATATTTTGACTTTATTCTCAAAATATTTTGACTATATTCTCAAAATATTTCGACTTTATTCTCAAAATATTTCCCATTTTTTTCTAAAAATATTTCAACTTTATTCTCAAAATATTTCCGAATATATTCTAGAAATATTTCTGACTTTATTCTCGAAATATTTGAACTTTATTCTCAAAATATTTAGACTTTATTCTCAAAATATTTCAGATTTTTTTTCTCAAAATATTTAGACTTTATTCTCAAAATATTTCAACTTTATTCTCAAAATATTTCAACTTTATTCTCAAAATATTTCCGACTTTATTCTCAAATTATTTCCGACTTTATTCTCAAAATATTTCCGACTTTATTCTCGAAATATTTCAACTTTATTCTCAAAATATTTAGACTTTATTCTCAAAATATTTCCGACTTTATTCTCAAAATATTTCCGACTTTATTCTCAAATTATTTCCGACTTTATTCTCAAAATATTTCAACTTTATTCTCAAAATATTTCCGACTTTATTCTCAAATTATTTCCGACTTTATTCTCAAAATATTGCGACTTTTTTCGACTTTATTCTCAAAATATTTCGACTTTATTCTCAAAATATTTCCGATTTTTTTCTAAAAATATTTCAATTTTATTCTCGAAATATTTCCAACTTTATTCTCGAAATATTTCCGACTTTATTCTCGAAATATTTCAACTTTATTCTCAAAATATTTAGACTTTATTCTCAAAATATTTCAACTTTATTCTCAAAATATTTCCGACTTTATTCTCAAATTATTTCCGACTTTATTCTCAAAATATTTCAACTTTATTCTCAAAATATTTCCGACTTTATTCTCAAATTATTTCCGACTTTATTCTCAAAATATTGCGTCTTTTTCCGACTTTATTCTCGAAATATTTCGACTTTATTCTCAAAATATTGTGACTTTATTTTCAAAATATTTTGACTTTATTCTCAAAATATTTCGACTTTATTCTCGAAATATTTCCGACTTTATTCTCGAAATATTTCAACTTTATTCTTAAAATATTTCAACTTTATTCTCAAAATATTTCCGACTTTATTCTCGAAATATTTCCGACTTTATTCTCGAAATATTTCAACTTTATTCTCAAAATATTTAGACTTTATTCTCAAAATATTTCAACTTTATTCTCAAAATATTTCCGACTTTATTCTCAAATTATTTCCGACTTTATTCTCAAAATATTTCCGACTTTATTCTCAAAATATTTCGACTTTATTCTCAAAATATTTTGACTTTATTCTCAAAATATTTCCGATTTTATTCTCAAAATATTTTGACTTTATTCTCGAAATATTTCGACTTTATTCTCAAAATATTTCCGATTTTATTCTCAAAATATTTTGACTTTATTCTCAAAATATTTTGACTTTATTCTCAAAATATTTCTGATTTTATTCTCAAAATATTTCGACTTTTTCCGACTTTATTCTCGAAAATATTTCCGACTTTATTCTCGAAAATATTTCCGACTTTATTCTCGAAATATTTCGACTTTATTTTCGAAATATTTCGACTTTATTCTCTAAATATTTCAGACTTTATTCTCTAAATATTTCAGACTTTATTCTCAAAATATTTCCGACTTTATTCTCAAAATATTGCGACTTTTTCTGATTTTAGTCTCGAAATATTTCGACTTTAGTCTCTAAATATTTCTACTTTATTCTCGAAATATTTTGACTTTATTCTCAAAATATTTCGACTTTATTCTCAAAATATTTCGACTTTATTCTCAAAATATTTCAACTTTATTCTCAAAATATTTCAACTTTATTCTCAAAATATTTCAGATTTTTTTCTCAAAATATTTCAACTTTATTCTTGAAATATTTCATTTTTATTCTCAAAATATTTCGACTTTATTCTCAAAATATTTCAACTTTATTCTCGAAATATTTCAACTTTATTCTTGAAATATTTCATTTTTATTCTCAAAATATTTCGACTTTATTCTCAAAATATTTCAACTTTATTCTCGAAATATTTTGACTTTATTCTCGAAATATTTTGACTTTATTCTCGAAATATTTTGACTTTATTCTCGAAATATTTCAGATTTTATTCTCGAAATATTTCGACTTTTTCCGACTTTATTCTCGAAAATATTCTGACTTTATTCTCGAAATATTTTGACTTTATTCTCAAAATATTTTGACTTTATTCTCAAAATATTTTGACTATATTCTCAAAATATTTCGACTTTATTCTCAAAATATTTCCCATTTTTTTCTAAAAATATTTCAACTTTATTCTCAAAATATTTCCGAATATATTCTAGAAATATTTCTGACTTTATTCTCGAAATATTTGAACTTTATTCTCAAAATATTTAGACTTTATTCTCAAAATATTTCAGATTTTTTTTCTCAAAATATTTAGACTTTATTCTCAAAATATTTCAACTTTATTCTCAAAATATTTCAACTTTATTCTCAAAATATTTCCGACTTTATTCTCAAATTATTTCCGACTTTATTCTCAAAATATTTCCGACTTTATTCTCGAAATATTTCAACTTTATTCTCAAAATATTTAGACTTTATTCTCAAAATATTTCCGACTTTATTCTCAAAATATTTCCGACTTTATTCTCAAATTATTTCCGACTTTATTCTCAAAATATTTCAACTTTATTCTCAAAATATTTCCGACTTTATTCTCAAATTATTTCCGACTTTATTCTCAAAATATTGCGACTTTTTTCGACTTTATTCTCAAAATATTTCGACTTTATTCTCAAAATATTTCCGATTTTTTTCTAAAAATATTTCAATTTTATTCTCGAAATATTTCCAACTTTATTCTCGAAATATTTCCGACTTTATTCTCGAAATATTTCAACTTTATTCTCAAAATATTTAGACTTTATTCTCAAAATATTTCAACTTTATTCTCAAAATATTTCCGACTTTATTCTCAAATTATTTCCGACTTTATTCTCAAAATATTTCAACTTTATTCTCAAAATATTTCCGACTTTATTCTCAAATTATTTCCGACTTTATTCTCAAAATATTGCGTCTTTTTCCGACTTTATTCTCGAAATATTTCGACTTTATTCTCAAAATATTGTGACTTTATTTTCAAAATATTTTGACTTTATTCTCAAAATATTTCGACTTTATTCTCGAAATATTTCCGACTTTATTCTCGAAATATTTCAACTTTATTCTTAAAATATTTCAACTTTATTCTCAAAATATTTCCGACTTTATTCTCGAAATATTTCCGACTTTATTCTCGAAATATTTCAACTTTATTCTCAAAATATTTAGACTTTATTCTCAAAATATTTCAGATATTTTTCTCAAAATATTTCAACTTTATTCTCAAAATATTTCCGACTTTATTCTCAAATTATTTCCGACTTTATTCTCAAAATATTTCAACTTTATTCATAAAATATTTCCGACTTTATTCTCAAATTATTTCCGACTTTATTCTCAAAATATTTCAACTTTATTCTCAAAATATTTCCGACTTTATTCTCGAAATATTTCCGACTTTATCCTCAAAATATTTCAACTTTATTCTCGAAATTCGAATTTTTCTTTTCTTTTTTTTTTTTACAGATTATTTTAAAAACTTTGCGGTTCAGGGCTTCCGTACAGCTAACAGGGAACGTTCAGAGTTATCTGGTCTTTAATAATGTTCTCAAAACATCAGCACAAAAGCATTCTTTAGTTGGACGTTCGTCTGATGTTTTTTAAATGTAACTCTAATGCCTGCATTGGCAGATTTCTGCTCTTGTTTTAAGCTCAAACTCATACGGTTATGATTGCAGAGACGAGTATCTGTCCGCTGGAGACACCGCTGAGATCTACTCGGTTCTGTCTGCGACTCTTCAGAAGCTGGAGAAGGTTCGTCTGTGCCTCAGATCTTCAAACATCTGCACCAGCACTGAGATCAACTGCTTAAGATCATATCATAAAACCATTTCAGATGATCCCAGCTAACCAACATATGTTCGAAGTCACATGAACGTTAAGGAAACATTTAGGGCTGTAATCTCCCAGTCAATTAGTCGATTATTAGTTGATACTTTCTGGCTCGAACAAATTTCTGATTTTTGCCGCGTTGAATTCATCAGGTCTTCAGAACACCCCCTTGTTTTCACTTCTTTTAGATTAGCCCAACCCACTGGAGAAGAGAGACAGATTGAAGTAAATGTTTCAATGTTTTAGTGTAATACTCGTTTTATAACTGCAGGCGCACACATCCACAATTAAGGCATCCCCCTTTTAAGGTTCCCTTTTATTATTGTGCAAACTGCAAATTTATTTCTAGTATTATTAATTGGATTTGGGCACTTTATTATTGTGTTTTTATTTGGAGCCGAATGCGCGATGCGCTGTGGCCACTGTTTGCATTAGTTTTGAGCCTATGCTTTATTTTTCAATTATGCACTTTATTTCGTTTCTGCTCTTGATCTAGCTTGTTTAATAAATATTCCTTTTTTATTAAAGTGGATGTGCCTTTTGTTTTAGAGTAGGGTAGACTGGGTACAGTTGAGACACCTTAAATAAGTTGCGTGCTCAGCAAGCACAAGTTGTGATTTTTGCTGTGCACATGCGTAGTAATGTCCTCTTTGAGCTTGGGAAATTTGAACAACAGACACATCTCCGATCCAAAGATATCGGCAAACGTTTTTTTTCTAAATTAAGACGTTCACTTCACCATGCACACTTCACAATGAATAACTTATTATCCGTATGTGACTGTTAAACATAACTGGTACCATCACAAACGTTATTCTGTGCCCTAAAAACGGCCATATTTCATGGTATTGTGCCATGCAAGGTTATTGCAAAATGTAGAGAAATGTGCGAGGTGGCCAGCGGGAGTTCCATATTCATCACACGCTGTTTAGTTGTTCAGTGTTATGATAATTAGCCAGCACAGGACGCAAATGAAAATAAAATTTTATATTTGTGATATTTAAGCTGTATATTATTAATGAATATATTTTCTAACATGAATGTTATAAGGATAACCTAGCATGTTGATAATTTAAATTAAAAGTAATGAATTTAAAAGGATGAATAAACAAATATGATGCACAATTGATATTTTTTTTATTTGTCTTTATTTATTATATTTGCAATGAACAGTTAGTTACCTTTACATCATTAAAAATGGGTGTCTCAACTGTACCACATATAGGTTGAGACAAAACGCACCTTATTTTTATGAGCTAATTGTGGAAAATATAAACTACTTATGAGTATTATTGATTGATATGATCTTAGTCTACAAGCTAATGAAATGTCATGTGGCATGTCATGAGGAAATTCACTAGTTTTCAGTAAGTCTATCTATTTTTGTGTGAAAAAAATCGAAACGCAAGAAGTGTCTCAACTGTACCCAGTCTAAAAGCTTTAAGTTAATCGTCTATTCGTGTCTCAGCCGAGTTCGAGCTGAAATGATGGTGTCTGTCAGTTATTATAATACATATGACAAAAACAATTGTCTAAATTATGTTGCATATTCCTCAAAAGTTCTGGTGATGATATCACTAGTTGACATGATTTCTGAAAATATAGGCTATGATATTGCGCAGGTGCACGTGATGCAAAGCCGACAGACTTGTGTGTCAGACTCATTTCAGTGCAAAATAATCAGCTAAAAAACGATTTAATATTCTGCAAATAGCCTACTAGCTTTTTATGTTTATTTATAATTCATTTAGGCAGACAACAAGGCCACCAAGAAGCAGTTAATTCATTTAACGTTTTTTTTTCCTAACTTCATTTTTAGTCGACCAAGATTTTCTTTGGTTGATTACAGCCCTAGAAACCCACATGAAAAAATACTATAGTATATTATAGTAAAATTACTGTAGTAAATACTATAGTGTTTTTGAACCATACTATAGTAAAGATACTACAGTAAATTGTAGTGTATTATAGTATTTACTACACTTTGTTAATTTACTGTAGTATCTTTACTATAGTACGGTTCAAAAACACTATAGTATTTACTAGAGTAAATTTACTATAATATACTATCGTATTTTTTCATGTGGGAGCATTCCAAACATAACTTAACGTTCTATTAACGTTTGTTGGTAACTTTGAGAGAACGTTGTGTTAGCTGATTATGATCATGAGCTTTTCATGTTTTCCAGATTCACAGAAACCTGCAGAGGCTGATGGAGAGCGTCTGACGTCTGGAGATCAATGTCATCCTTTCAATCGCTTCTTGATTAAGTGCTGTGTAAACAATCATCATCATAAAACTAGCCGCTTTATGCAATCATAACTGGGGCCAGTTGCATAAACTAAGCCATTATATTAAGACAGTGTCTAAAGATCTAGTATGAGCCACTAGCATAGGCAAGTGGCATTCAGTCTTACTTTTCGTATCAAATTAGGCCAGTCTATGTTTTTATGTAACTGATTAAAAAAAATTATGAACAGTCTTAAAGAAAAACAATGTGGCCTGGTTTCACAAACGGAGCTTAGATTAAGCCAGGGTTAAGCCTCTGTTCAATTAGGACATTTAAGTAGCTTTTATAAACGTGTCTTAGAAAAAAAACATTACTTATATGTGCATCTTGAGACAAAACAATGGTACTGACGTATTTTAAGATATATCAGTGTAAGTTGCTTTCAGTTAAAATAGCTCAAACATGCATTTTAGTCTGAGACTAGGCTTAAGTTTTGTCTGTGAAACTGGCCCTGTATGTCTAACTTGTAAGACTAGTCTTAACGGTTTATGCAACCGGCCCCTGCTGATCTCAGTCATAAAGTCAAACATGAAGCCGTGTCTCTCAGACATTCAACTGAGGTATAAAAAAGAGTTTGAGATAAAATTATGTTTTGATATTTGATACTTTGTATGAATAGATTGTATAGTAACCCAGCTAACAGAAACATGTTTTCTCTGAGCGTTCAAACACCCCGGTTTTTTAATGTTTCATTATGTGAATGTTAG
The DNA here is from genome assembly GCA_033150135.1 of Gobio occitaniae. Taxonomy (NCBI): domain Eukaryota; kingdom Metazoa; phylum Chordata; class Actinopteri; order Cypriniformes; family Gobionidae; genus Gobio; species Gobio occitaniae. Next base: position 29,186 of record JARQWZ010004759.1, read on the forward strand.
GGGATCTCCTGGTGTTAAGACTTGTATGGCTAAATATACCATAAATTATGTCTCTTACTGAAATATGTAGTAGAAAACCCTTGAAAGATCCACGTTATTTAAAAAATCCATTATATATTTGGACAATGGGCGGCGCCATTTTGTTTGCGTTCTAGGTCGATGACGTAGAATGATTGCACTCAATCAACTGGCACACGCACACACGCGCTAAATCAGCTGTAATGTTACATGAGGTTTGTACACTTGTTTGTTATTGCGGTGAATTGTGGGATTGAATGAGTGCACTCGAACATGTCCACTATGATTAAGACACCACTACAAATGGCTGTCCCCTCAGACAGTGCCCTATATAGGGGTATAGGGGGTGGTTTCGGATTCGTGGAGATGACGAGGGCAGCCCATACCACATCTGGATTGAGACAGCGTTTGTCAGGTGTGTGTGTGTGTGTGTGTGTGTGTGTGTGTGTGTGTGTGTGTGTGTGTGTGTGTGTGTGTGTGTGAAGCAGTTGATTGGTTTTGTTTAACTCTGAAACATTTGTCGAGTTGTGTTGTGGTAAAAGCTACGGGTAGCGCCAGTCGATTGCCGAGTGCAGCCATTCTACGTCATCGACCTAGAACGCAAACAAAATGGCGCCGCATCATTAAGTCATGTTATAATATATATTTTTTTATTTTATTTTTATTGAATCATTTCAAATAACAAACAGGCATTAACATATTATCAATGATATACATCAACAATAAAACCAAGCAGCATAATGTAAACAAAATACTAGTAACATATTACATAATAAAAAATAAGTAAATAAAATGAAATAAATAAAAACCTAACAAACATGAAAAGCAAATTATACCAGAATAAATACAATTGGGGGGGGGGGGGTTAATCCATATATACTGACAGTAATTTAGAGAGCTTTAAGGCATTTCTCATTTTTAGTTGTTTTAAGGATTTAAATAAAATGTTAAAGTCGTTTTTGAATGCCTCAAAACATGCAGAAACTTTAGCAAATCTACATTTGTGTGGGTAAAATTTGGCTACAATCATCATATTATTACACAAAAATTCAATGTCTTTGTTGTCCAAAAAGACACCAAATTTAACAATATGATAGTCAAAGGCAGGTATTATATTTTTTGTCTCCAACCACTCATACAATCTGTCCCAAAATGACTTAACAATCGAACATTTATAAAAAAGATGTTCCTGAGATTCAATATCTTTTTGACAAAATGTACAGACATTGCTATCCAAATTAAACCTTACTCTTAGAAATTCGTTACATGGATAAATGTCATTAATTGTTTTGAAATGTACTTCTTTCAGTTTAGGTAACAAAGGAAATGACAAATATCTGGTTCTAACTTTGATAGTTTCCACTTTTGAAAACCTTGGAGATAGATTTTTTCTTTTAACAGGAAGAGGAAAATATTCTTTTGTAAAAAGTGATCTCAAAACCTTGTTATTACATTTTTCATCCAAGAAATTATACTTGTCAATAAATAAATCCATGGGTGTGGGTATTACAGAAGAGTATTGTAATATATCTTTAATTAGATTTCTCAAAGCTATAGGAATAGCTTTGACAACTAAAAGTCATGTTATAATATTGTTTTGAAAGGCTTGTGATTTACAATGGTTACTATTAACTGTTTTCATTGTTTGTGTATTTTTTTTTTTGCATTTGCGGTGAATTGTATTAAAACCAGACCAAAAAACTCAATATTCAAACAAAATCATAATAATGAATGTTAATATAGGGAGCCCACGTGAAAAAAATACTATAGTATATTATAGTAAAATTACTCTAGTAAAAACTATAGTGTTTTTGAACCATACTATAGTAAAGATACTACAGTAAATTGTTGTATATTTTAGTATTTACTACACTTTGTTAATTTACTGTAGTATATTTACTATAGTACGGTTCAAAAACACTACTACAGTAATTTTACTATAATATACTATAGTATTTTTCATGTGGGAGCCCACAACAACAACAACAACAAAAACATTCAAAAATATATTATCCCTGTTTTTTAATTAATAGATAATAACATATTAGATTTTTAGTGATATTTTGACCACTCAAATAGGAAATGTCCCCGGTGAAGTCGGACAGCCGCTGTACACTTTAGCCGTGCATTGTGGGATTGAATGAGTGCACTCGAACATGTCCACTATGGTCTCGGACACCACTACAAAAGTCTGTCCCCTCAAATAGTGCCCTTTAAGGTTTTAGGGGGCGATTTCGGATTCAGCCGCTGTCGTGGAGACTGACGAGGGCAGCCTATTCCACATCTGGATTGAGACAGAGTCTGTCAGATGTGTGTGTGTGTGTGTGTGTGAAAGCAATTGATTGGTTTCGTTTAACTCTGAAACACTTCGAGGTGTGTTGTGGTAAGAATAGCTGCGGGTAGAGCCAGTTGATTGAGTGCAATCATTCTACGTCATCAACCTAGAACGCAAACAAAATGGCGCCGCCTATTGTCCAAATATATAATGGATATTTTAAATAACGTGGATCTTTAATGGGTTTTCTACTACATATTTCAGTAAGAGACATCGTTTATGTTATATTAAGCCAAACAAGTCTTAACACCAGGAGATCCCCTAAAGGAACATAAACGTTCCATTTGTATAATTCTTCAAACATTATAGGAACTTTACTTTTGAATGTTCTCTGAAACAAGTAACATTTAAAAAACGTTTCAGAAAACATTCCATGAACAATGCATAAGAAACGTGTTTTGGTGCAAACATAAATAGTAGGCTAAGTGTGACATTATAAATACAACATATTGTTCCCAACTGGCTATAATTAATGCTGGATGTATAAACCTGAGGAAGAACATTTTCAATTAAAAATTATTTGTATAAGCTTTCTTAATAAATGTATGTGAGCAGCTTTCGTACTGCATTAAGAAATACTGCCTTACCATCCCAGTGAGCGAGATAAAGGGGACTTTGGTGAAAGATACAAAGCTAACATACAATTCTGGAAAGTATAGACCAACCAAAAATTATTCAGACACCAGATTTTTTACTAGTGGGTGCAGGACACTATAGTTAATTTATGTGAGGATCGCAAAATAAAGTAAACCGTGACATATTATACCCAAAATTCTTCATACAGTGACTACCAGTAAAATGTATCGAAATTTGGGACCTTGGACCTCACCATGTGTTTTTCTTTAATTGCTAATGCGACCTTTTACACCACAGGCTGAACAAAATGAAGCATTGTTTGACTTACACTGTCTCCCCCCTTTTTGAGAATACACATGAAAATGCACTATCCAAACTTAAAGGGCTGTAATTCAAGAATGCTTTGGAATATAGACCAAAGTTTGGTCTCGTTTTAAAGACGACGTTCTGCAGATTATTGCTGAAGTGAAAGCAATTCAAAATATGAAAGTATGAAATAGTTATGGAAGTTTAAATTTACTGTAAATGAAAAATACTGTACTAAATATTTTTTATTTCATATAAAATATATACTTCACAAAAAAGAATTTACTCTAAAATTACTATAAAATCAAAGCCATATGTCTAACCAATTTGTGTTCCAAATTTGAAGTTGATATCACAAAAATTGAAGTCCCCATGAGATTTTGTTTAGGGTGCTGTACCGAAAATAGCCACCGGATGTCATTAAAATTCCATTTATTGTTGTTTTGATGCATTTTCCTGTAAATTTCTATCCAAATATTACTTCCATCACAAAACAGTCACCAAATATGCACCCTTGAGACTCAGACCTTTCCGACAATATGCGTTTTGTCAAGATTGGAAAAGATTTTGAATATAAAGTAGTTAAAATAATTGTTGTAATATGAAACATGACAGCGCCCACTAGGGGAGGAGCCCACTAGAATAATTTAGAGTAACGTTTCCATGGCAACACAATGTCCGATTTCAAAACGTTTTTTTAACAGGATGAATTTTGAGTTTGTAAGCTTTCAAATGATACCTTATTTGTGATAATTACTTAAATATATGATATGAAAAAAAGGCGATCAAAAAAAGAGCACCAGGCGTCCCACCTGTGGGACGGTGACAGTTATGGGGTAAAATTGGTATTATCTAAATTGGTTGATTGTAATCATTCCATACCTTTCTATCAAAGCTATCTCACATTATCAAGATTAGGTTCTTGTCATATTTCATTGCCATTTACTAAACTGAGAAAACATTGTGTTTGAATACATTTTGGTTTGACTGCATGGATACAGCAAGAAAGTTGAGACACATTTAGAAATGAAACAGTTCGAATGTTCGGTAGACTTTATCCATTTTTGCTTGGTCTTTTTCTTCTCTGATATTTTTTGGGGACCTCTTAGAACCTTCTGGAGAACCCCAGTTTGAAAACCCCTGCTCTAAACCACTGATGGCACAAACTCGCCTCAGCTCTTTCCAAAACATCCGCTTTTCAAATTGTCTGATTCTGCGAGCATTTGATCTAATATTTGATGTTTTTAAAAAAATGTATAATTTAATGAATTTTAAAATTATTGAATATATTTTTAAACAAAAGGTCTTGTAATTTTTGTCAGTTTTGTTCAAGGTAATTAAAGCAACAGTTTTTCAACAACGGAAGAATATGTAAAAGTATAAGTCATCATATTTAACATGATCATAAACAGCCGCTGACTTTAACATTTGTTGACATGGTTAGATTCAAATTCTATATCATATATTGAGTTAGAGGTAATCACCATATTTATAATGAAACCATCATATTTAAAAATGTGATATTAATCATATCATAAAATATAATTTATTGTTAATACTGTAAATCTATATTAAATTACAATGGGATCTCATTCAATTCTTTCAGAATCTTTTAAAAATTATATTATAAAATATTTTCCCGATATATTTCTAACATATTTGAATGACAGCATATTTATTGATCAAAAAATTATTATTTTATTCATCAAAATAACCAGAAAATAGTTCAAACTTTGCTAAAATTATTGTTTGGAACAAGTATTAACTTAGACATTATTAAAAACATTATTTTAGTGAAAGTATTTTGTGCCTTTTGACACCCCATACATTTTTAAGATTTTAAATAAAATAAACCACTTTTATGATTTATTTTCACACAAAATCTGTTGCTCAATAAATGTTCAATACAACCATATATTTTTCTGTATATCATACATTATTGGAGCACATTTTTCATAAGGTGTGCCTTTAGCCCCGTTGTATTAAACGTTTTATTAACGTTACTGGAAGAATGTTTGTTGATAACGTTCTGAGAACATTCCCTGTTAGCTGGGAATTCACTTGCTGGATCTTTAAGTAAGAGGAATGAAAACTGTATTGTTTTAATTTGAAGTGAATAAAGTTTGTGTGAACTATGAATGATGTGATTTCATGTTTTGCAAAAACCGCTCAGGAATGTTTCGAAGCGCTTGTCGTGATGATTGTGATCTAGATGACGCACAACTCGACAACATCTGAACAACCTGAAGACTCTCACAAAGAAACTGTGGCTTTATTTGTCTAGAGTTCGGGCCGTGAGGGTGCATGAGAAACTAATGTGAAGGAAAACAGAGCAGCTGCTTTACATTACCAATCTAATACATAATCAATCATCATAAAAGAAAAGACATTTTCTCAATCTCGTGAAACAATGTTGTTCTGAGGGTGGTGGTTTGCGAAGGATCTCTTTCAGTGCGGATCCAGACGGTGAAAGAGTGTGTTGTGTTGTATGCTAATGTGCTGAATGTCATCTCTGCTCTCCACAGAACGCTATTGTTTCTCTGAGCTGGAATGAGGACGAGAGTCGAGCTGACGGGGGAGTTTGAGGCTTTCAGCTCCTAAACATCCGGAGAATACTTCATGTGCCCAGTATAAAGACTTTAGGGTTAAATGTGTATGAGAATAAATATCCCTCCCATCTGAATAAACGTTCTCAGAATGTTCTGGCATCATTCACTCAGAACTTTCTTCCAGTAATATACCATTTGTTCAAAGTTATCTGGGGCCGTATGTATAAAACTTCTTTATACATACGGCCCCTGGTCTTTGAGTATGTTCTCAAAACGTTAGCACAAAAACATCATTCACATGAAACACTTTTCTGAAATATTTTAATTGGGCGTTTGTATACCATTTTTAAATGTTACCAATTGTTTCAGAACGTTCAAAGAACACTCAAGAGTAACACTCAGAACACTCAAGAGTAACACTCAGAGAACACTCAAGAGTAACACTCAGAGAACACTCAAGAGTAACACTCAGAGAACACTCTAGAGTAACACTCAGAGAACACTCTAGAGTAACGCTCAGAGAACACTCTAGAGTAACGCTCAGAGAACACTCAAGAGTAACACTCAGAGAACACTCAAGAGTAACACTCGGAGAACACTCAAGAGTAACACTCGGAGAACACTCAAGAGTAACACTCGGAGAACACTCAAGAGTAACACTCGGAGAACACTCAAGAGTAACACTCAGAGAACACTCAAGAGTAACACTCGGAGAACACTCAAGAGTAACACTCGGAGAACACTCAAGAGTAACACTCGGAGAACACTCAAGAGTAACACTCGGAGAACACTCAAGAGTAACACTCAGAGAACACTCAAGAGTAACACTCAGAGAACACTCAAGAGTAACACTCAGAGAACACTCAAGAGTAACACTCAGAGAACACTCAAGAGTAACACTCAGAGAACACTCTAGAGTAACACTCAGAGAACACTCTAGAGTAACGCTCAGAGAACACTCTAGAGTAACGCTCAGAGAACACTCAAGAGTAACACTCAGAGAACACTCAAGAGTAACACTCGGAGAACACTCAAGAGTAACACTCGGAGAACACTCAAGAGTAACACTCGGAGAACACTCAAGAGTAACACTCGGAGAACACTCAAGAGTAACACTCAGAGAACACTCTAGAGTAACACTCAGAGAACACTCTAGAGTAACGCTCAGAGAACACTCTAGAGTAACACTCAGAGAACACTCTAGAGTAACGCTCAGAGAACACTCAAGAGTAACGCTCAGAGAACACTCGAGTAACGCTCAGAGAACACTCAAGAGTAACGCTCAGAGAACACTCAAGAGTAACGCTCAGAGAAAACTCTAGAGTAACGCTCAGAGAACACTCAAGAGTAACACTCAGAGAACACTCAAGAGTAACGCTCAGAGAACACTCAGAGAACACTCAAGAGTAACGCTCAGAGAACACTCAAGAGTAACGCTCAGAGAACACTCAAGAGTAACGCTCAGAGAACATTCAAGAGTAACACTCAGAGAACACTCAAGAGTAACACTCAGAGAACACTAGAGTAACACTCAGAGAACACTCAAGAGTAACACTCAGAGAACACTCTAGAGTAACACTCAGAGAACACTCTAGAGTAACACTCAGAGAACACTCAAGAGTAACGCTCAGAGAACACTCTAGAGTAACACTCAGAGAACACTCAAGAGTAACGCTCAGAGAACACTCAAGAGTAACACTCAGAGAACACTCAAGAGTAACACTCAGAGAACACTCAAGAGTAACACTCAGAGAACACTCAAGAGTAACACTCAGAGAACACTCAAGAGTAACACTCAGAGAACACTCAAGAGTAACGCTCAGAGAACACTCAAGAGTAACGCTCAGAGAACACTCAAGAGTAACACTCAGAGAACACTCAAGAGTAACACTCAGAGAACACTCAAGAGGAACGCTCAGAGAACACTCAAGAGGAACGCTCAGAGAACACTCAAGAGTAACAATCAGAGAACACTCAAGAGTAACACTCAGAGAACACTCAAGAGTAACACTCAGAGAACACTCAAGAGTAACACTCAGAGAACACTCTAGAGTAACACTCAGAGAACACTCAAGAGTAACACTCAGAGAACACTCAAGAGTAACACTCAGAGAACACTCAAGAGTAACGCTCGGAGAACACTCAAGAGTAACGCTCAGAGAACATTCAAGAGTAACAATCAGAGAACACTCAAGAGTAACACTCAGAGAACACTCAAGAGTAACACTCAGAGTACACTCAAGAGTAACACTCAGAGAACACTCAAGAGTAACACTCAGAGAACACTCTAGAGTAACACTCAGAGAACACTCAAGAGTAACACTCAGAGAACACTCAAGAGTAACACTCAGAGAACACTCAAGAGTAACGCTCGGAGAACACTCTAGAGTAACGCTCAGAGAACACTCAAGAGTAACACTCAGAGAACACTCAAGAGTAACGCTCAGAGAACACTCAAGAGTAACGCTCAGAGAACACTCAGAGAACACTCTAGAGTAACGCTCAGAGAACACTCTAGAATAACGCTCATAGAACACTCAAGAGTAATGCTCAGAGAACACTCAAGAGTAACGCTCAGAGAACACTCAAGAGTAACACTCAGAGAACACTCACGAGTAACACTCAAGAGTAACACTCAGAGAACACTCAAGAGTAACGCTCAGAGAACACTCAAGAGTAACGCTCAGAGAACACTCAAGAGTAACGCTCAGAGAACACTCAAGAGTAACGCTCAGAGAACACTCTAAAGTAACACTCAGAGAACACTCAAGAGTAACACTCAGAGAACACTCAAGAGTAACGCTCGGAGAACACTCTAGAGTAACGCTCAGAGAACACTCAAGAGTAACTCTCAGAGAACACTCAAGAGTAACGCTCAGAGAACACTCAAGAGTAACGCTCAGAGAACACTCAGAGAACACTCTAGAGTAACGCTCAGAGAACACTCTAGAGTAACGCTCAGAGAACACTCAAGAGTAACGCTCAGAGAACACTCAAGAGTAACACTCAGAGAACACTCAAGAGTAACACTCGGAGAACACTCAAGAGTAACACTCGGAGAACACTCAAGAGTAACGCTCAGAGAACACTCAAGAGTAACGCTCAGAGAACACTCGAGTAACGCTCAGAGAACACTCAAGAGTAACACTCAGAGAAAACTCTAGAGTAACGCTCAGAGAACACTCAAGAGTAACACTCAGAGAACACTCAAGAGTAACGCTCAGAGAACACTCAAGAGTAACGCTCAGAGAACACTCAGAGAACACTCTAGAGTAACGCTCAGAGAACACTCTAGAATAACGCTCATAGAACACTCAAGAGTAATGCTCAGAGAACACTCAAGAGTAACGCTCAGAGAACACTCAAGAGTAACACTCAGAGAACACTCACGAGTAACACTCAAGAGTAACACTCAGAGAACACTCAAGAGTAACGCTCAGAGAACACTCAAGAGTAACGCTCAGAGAACACTCAAGAGTAACGCTCAGAGAACACTCAAGAGTAACGCTCAGAGAACACTCAAGAGTAACGCTCAGAGAACACTCTAAAGTAACACTCAGAGAACACTCAAGAGTAACGCTCAGAGAACACTCAAGAGTAACGCTCAGAGAACACTCAAGAGTAACACTCAGAGAACACTCTAGAGTAACACTCAGAGAACACTCAGAGAACACTCAAGAGTAACGCTCAGAGAACACTCAAGAGTAACGCTCAGAGAACACTCAAGAGTAACACTCAGAGAACACTCAAGAGTAACGCTCAGAGAACACTCAAGAGTAACACTCAAGAGTAACACTCAGAGAACACTCAAGAGTAACGCTCAGAGAACACTCAAGAGTAACACTCAGAGAACACTCAAGAGTAACGCTCGGAGAACACTCAAGAGTAACGCTCAGAGAACATTCAAGAGTAACACTCAGAGAACACTCAAGAGTAACACTTAGAGAACACTCAAGAGTAACACTCAAGAGTAACGCTCAGAGAACACTCAGAGAACACTCTAGAGTAACGCTCAGAGAACACTCAAGAGTAACGCTCAGAGAACACTCTAGAGTAACACTCAGAGAACACTCAAGAGTAACGCTCGGAGAACACTCAAGAGTAACGCTCAGAGAACACTCTAGAGTAACACTCAGAGAACACTCAAGAGTAACGCTCAGAGAACACTCAAGAGTAACGCTCAGAGAACACTCTAGAGTAACACTCAGAGAACACTCAAGAGTAACGCTCGGAGAACACTCAAGAGTAACGCTCAGAGAACATTCAAGAGTAACACTCAGAGAACACTCAAGAGTAACACTTAGAGAACACTCAAGAGTAACACTCAAGAGTAACGCTCAGAGAACACTCAGAGAACACTCTAGAGTAACGCTCAGAGAACACTCAAGAGTAACGCTCAGAGAACACTCAAGAGTTACGCTCAGAGAACACTCAAGAGTAACGCTCAGAGAACACTCAGAGAACACTCTAGAGTAACGCTCAGAGAACACTCTAGAGTAACGCTCAGAGAACACTCAAGAGTAACGCTCAGAGAACACTCGAGTAACGCTCAGAGAACACTCAAGAGTAACGCTCAGAGAACACTCAAGAGTAACACTCAGAGAAAACTCTAGAGTAACGCTCAGAGAACACTCAAGAGTAACACTCAGAGAACACTCAAGAGTAACGCTCAGAGAACACTCAAGAGTAACACTCAGAGAACACTCAAGAGTAACGCTCAGAGAACACTCAAGAGTAACGCTCAGAGAACACTCAAGAGTAACGCTCAGAGAACACTCAAGAGTAACACTCAGAGAACACTCAAGAGTAACGCTCAGAGAACACTCAAGAGTAACACTCAGAGAACACTCTAGAGTAACACTCAGAGAACACTCAAGAGTAACGCTCAGAGAACACTCAAGAGTAACGCTCAGAGAACACTCAAGAGTAACACTCAGAGAACACTCAAGAGTAACACTCAGAGAACACTCAAGAGTAACGCTCAGAGAACACTCAAGAGTAACGCTCAGACAGTGTTGTGCGTGAACGAGTTCAAAAGAACGCGTTCATTGAACACGCTCATTTTTTCGTGAACGTTGAACTGAACGCAACACATTTTTTAATAAAGAACTTGAACGTGAATTAGTTCACATTATGTGTCATGAACGGCAGACATCACTGTAAATGAACGTTGGAATTTGTTTTCCATTGAAAACTGAGTGACATCTGTTTTCTCTTTTGAAACGCAACGAGAGAAAGTTCCTCCCTCCTGTATTCTCGCTGGTGCCGCTTAAATCATGTATCACCAGACAGAAATGGTTTTGACATTGTGTGCGCAATGCATTGCGGGCAACGTAGTGTCCGGCTGAGAATAGTTGAATAGCATACTGGCTTCCGCACAACGTTACCCGTGATGAATTGCAGCAGAGCGGGGTAGGCATAGCAACGCCGCGTAGCAGGCAACGACGAGAGCGCGGAGGGCTAGAGGAGCGAGAGAGAGAGAGACAGACCAAAGACGAGAGTGAGAGAAAGCGCTGCAATTTAAAAAAAAATGGCTAGTGGAAGTGATGGCACGGAGACGGACACCGATTCTCCTTATGAACATTTAAAACAATTTTACACTCTTGCAAACCAAGACCCCGACGGCAAAAATCTTACCTTTCTGTGTAAGATATGTCCACCTGCGCAGCAAAAACAAGTTAGGACATCAACAACGTCCTTCTCGAATTTGAAACGGCACATTGAGTTAAAACATCCATCCAGTGTAAATGCATATATGCACGCCCTCGAGGGTCATAAGGGAGGAAAGGGAAATGTATATATAATATCATATATATCAAATAATACATATTTCATATTATATATTTTTTTTTAATTAAATGCTGGTAGATTTCATTGCACTAAGTATAGAACTGGTCTACCTTGTCTGTACTGCTGCAAGTTTCATCACCTGGTAAGAAACCCACAATTGCAGTGTCATGATGAGCAAATGTCTACAATGAGCAGCTTCAAAGAACGTATAGTGATTTCTAGCTCGTAGTGTGAAAAAAAGTATTTATTTAAATATCTCACGAAAAAAGTAAAATGAACTGAACTTTGAACAAGTTCAGAATTAAAATTGTGAACTTTGAACGTGAACTGTTCACTTTGAGCATGTATGAACTGAACTTGAACTAGTTCAGAAAAGCTGTGAACTGGCACAACACTGCGCTCAGAGAACATTCAAGAGTAACGCTCAGAGAACACTAAAGAGTAACACTCAGAGAACACTCTAGAGTAACGCTCAGAGAACACTCTAGAGTAACGCTCAGAGAACACTCTAGAGTAACACTCAGAGAACACTCTAGAGTAACGCTCAGAGAACATTCAAGAGTAACGCTCAGAACATTCAAGATTAACGCTCAGAGAACATTCAAGAGTAACGCTCAGAGAACACTCAAGAGTAACACTCAGAGAACACTCTAGAGTAACGCTCAGAGAACATTCAAGAGTAACACTCAGAGAACATTCAAGAGTAACGCTCAGAGAACATTCAAGAGTAACGCTCAGAGAACACTCAAGAGTAACGCTCAGAGAACACTCTAGAGTAACACTCAGAGAACACTCAAGAGTAACACTCAGAGAACACTCAAGAGTAACACTCAGAGAACACTCAAGAGTAACACTCAGAGAACACTCAAGAGTAACACACAGAGAACACTCAGAGAACACTCAAGAGTAACGCTCAGAGAACACTCAAGAGTAACACTCAGAGAACACTCAAGAGTAACACTCAGAGAACACTCAAGAGTAACGCTCAGAGAACACTCTAGAGTAACACTCAGAGAACACTCAAGAGTAACACTCAGAGAACACTCAAGAGTAACACCCAGAGAACACTCAAGAGTAACGCTCAGAGAACGCTCAGAGAACACTCAAGAGTAACACTCAGAGAACACTCAAGAGTAACACTCAGAGAACATTCTAGAGTAACACTCAGAGAACACTCAAGAGTAACACTCAGAGTACACTCAAGAGTAACACTCAGAGAACACTCAAGAGTAACACTCAGAGAACACTCTAGAGTAACACTCAGAGAACACTCAAGAGTAACACTCAGAGAACACTCAAGAGTAACACTCAGAGAACACTCAAGAGTAACACTCAGAGAACACTCAAGAGTAACGCTCGGAGAACACTCAAGAGTAACGCTCGGAGAACATTCAAGAGTAACACTCAGAGAACACTCAAGAGTAACACTTAGAGAACACTCAAGAGTAACGCTCAGAGAACACTCTAGAGTAACGCTCAGAGAACACTCTAGAGTAACGCTCAGAGAACACTCTAGAGTAACGCTCAGAGAACACTCAAGAGTAACGCTCAGAGAACACTCAAGAGTAACGCTCAGAGAACACTCAAGAGTAACGCTCGGAGAACACTCAAGAGTAACGCTCAGAGAACATTCAAGAGTAACACTCAGAGAACACTCAAGAGTAACACTTAGAGAACACTCAAGAGTAACGCTCAGAGAACACTCAAGAGTAACGCTCAGAGAACACTCTAGAGTAACGCTCAGAGAACACTCTAGAGTAACGCTCAGAGAACACTCAAGAGTAACGCTCAGAGAACACTCAAAAGTAACGCTCAGAGAACACTCGAGTAACGCTCAGAGAACACTCAAGAGTAACGCTCAGAGAACACTCAAGAGTAACACTCAGAGAAAACTCTAGAGTAACGCTCAGAGAACACTCAAGAGTAACGCTCAGAGAACACTCAAGAGTAACGCTCAGAGAACACTCAGAGAACACTCTAGAGTAACGCTCAGAGAACACTCTAGAATAACACTCATAGAACACTCAAGAGTAACGCTCAGAGAACACTCAAGAGTAACACTCAGAGAACACTCAAGAGTAACACTCAGAGAACACTCAAGAGTAACACTCAGAGAACACTCAAGAGTAACGCTCAGAGAACACTCAAGAGTAACGCTCAGAGAACACTCAAGAGTAACGCTCAGAGAACACTCAAGAGTAACGCTCAGAGAACACTCTAGAGTAACGCTCAGAGAACACTCAAGAGTAACGCTCAGAGAACACTCAAGAGTAACGCTCAGAGAACACTCTAGAGTAACGCTCAGAGAACACTCAAGAGTAACGCTCAGAGAACACTCAAGAGTAACACTCAGAGAACACTCAAGAGTAACGCTCAGAGAACACTCAAGAGTAACGCTCAGAGAACACTCAAGAGTAACGCTCAGAGAACACTCAAGAGTAACGCTCAGAGAACACTCAAGAGTAACGCTCAGAGAACACTCAAGAGTAACACTCAGAGAACACTCAAGAGTAACACTCAGAGAACACTCAAGAGTAACACTCAGAGAACACTCAAGAGTAACACTCAGAGAACACTCAAGAGTAACGCTCAGAGAACACTCAAGAGTAACGCTCAGAGAACACTCAAGAGTAACACTCAGAGAACACTCTAGAGTAACACTCAGAGAACACTCAAGAGTAACGCTCGGAGAACACTCAAGAGTAACGCTCAGAGAACATTCAAGAGTAACACTCAGAGAACACTCAAGAGTAACACTTAGAGAACACTCAAGAGTAACGCTCAGAGAACACTCAAGAGTAACGCTCAGAGAACACTCAGAGAACACTCTAGAGTAACGCTCAGAGAACACTCAAGAGTAACGCTCAGAGAACACTCAAGAGTAACGCTCAGAGAACACTCGAGTAACGCTCAGAGAACACTCAAGAGTAACGCTCAGAGAACACTCAAGAGTAACGCTCAGAGAACACTCAAGAGTAACGCTCAGAGAACACTCGAGTAACGCTCAGAGAACACTCAAGAGTAACGCTCAGAGAACACTCAAGAGTAACACTCAGAGAAAACTCTAGAGTAACGCTCAGAGAACACTCAAGAGTAACACTCAGAGAACACTCAAGAGTAACGCTCAGAGAACACTCAAGAGTAACGCTCAGAGAACACTCAAGAGTAACACTCAGAGAACACTCAAGAGTAACGCTCAGAGAACACTCAAGAGTAACGCTCAGAGAACACTCAAGAGTAACGCTCAGAGAACACTCAAGAGTAACGCTCAGAGAACACTCAAGAGTAACGCTCAGAGAACACTCAAGAGTAACGCTCAGAGAACACTCAAGAGTAACGCTCAGAGAACACTCAAGAGTAACACTCAGAGAACACTCAAGAGTAACGCTCAGAGAACACTCAAGAGTAACGCTCAGAGAACACTCAAGAGTAACACTCAGAGAACACTCAAGAGTAACGCTCAGAGAACACTCAAGAGTAACGCTCAGAGAACACTCTAGAGTAACACTCAGAGAACACTCTAGAGTAACACTCAGAGAACACTCTAGAGTAACGCTCAGAGAACACTCTAGAGTAACACTCAGAGAACACTCTAGAGTAACGCTCAGAGAACACTCAAGAGTAACGCTCAGAGAACACTCAAGAGTAACACTCAGAGAACACTCAAGAGTAACGCTCAGAGAACACTCAAGAGTAACACTCAGAGAACACTCTAGAGTAACACTCAGAGAACACTCTAGAGTAACGCTCAGAGAACACTCTAGAGTAACGCTCAGAGAACACTCTAGAGTAACGCTCAGAGAACACTCAAGAGTAACACTCAGAGAACACTCAAGAGTAACGCTCAGAGAACACTCAAGAGTAACGTGCCTATAATGTTTAAAGAATGATTACTTTTGTAAATAATTTTTTTTATTATTTTAATGTAAATGTTAGCACACTGTAAAAAAAATATTGTTAGTAGTTAACAAGTTACCCGAGTGCCTTAAAATTTTTAGTTAATATAAATGAAGAAACTCAAAATATTATGTTCTGAATCTGAACCACATCACTTATCTAAGTGGATTTGACAAAAAAAGGATAAATCATGAAAATAATTTTAAGTGTATAAACAGTTTCAATTACAGAAGAAATGGACTGCGTTGTTAATGCTTTAGATATAAACATTGTTAAAACTGCTTATATCATAAACCAAGTACCAATAGCCACAAGTAAAAAAATGATCAGAGCGAAATAAATGC
>JARQWZ010004759.1:50000-55000 GCA_033150135.1 Gobio occitaniae
CAGAAATCACGTCAAACACACACTTCACAGTTTACTAGTGTTTGAGTCAGAAATCACGTCAAACACACACTTCACAGTTTACTAGTGTTTGAGTCAGAAATCACGTCCAACACACACTTCACAGTTTACTAGTGTTTGAGTCAGAAATCACGTCAAACACACACTTCACAGTTTACTAGTGTTTGAGTCAGAAATCACGTCAAACACACACTTCACAGTTTACTAGTGTTTGAGTCAGAAATCACGTCAAACACACACTTCACAGTTTACTAGTGTTTGAGTCAGAAATCACGTCAAACACACACTTCACAGTTTACTAGTGTTTGAGTCAGAAATCACGTCCAACACACACTTCACAGTTTACTAGTGTTTGAGTCAGAAATCACGTCAAACACACTTCACAGTTTACTAGTGTTTGAGTCAGAAATCACGTCCAACACACACTTCACAGTTTACTAGTGTTTGAGTCAGAAATCACGTCAAACACACACTTCACAGTTTACTTGTGTTTGAGTCAGAAATCACGTCCAACACACACTTCACAGTTTACTAGTGTTTGAGTCAGAAATCACGTCCAACACACACTTCACAGTTTACTAGTGTTTGAGTCAGAAATCACGTCAAACACACACTTCACAGTTTACTAGTGTTTGAGTCAGAAATCACGTCAAACACACACTTCACAGTTTACTTGTGTTTGAGTCAGAAATCACGTCAAACACACACTTCACAGTTTACTTGTGTTTGAGTCAGAAATCACGTCCAACACACACTTCACAGTTTACTAGTGTTTGAGTCAGAAATCACGTCCAACACACACTTCACAGTTTACTAGTGTTTGAGTCAGAAATCACGTCCAACACACACTTCACAGTTTACTAGTGTTTGAGTCAGAAATCACGTCCAACACACACTTCACAGTTTACTAGTGTTTGAGTCAGAAATCACGTCAAACACACACTTCACAGTTTACTAGTGTTTGAGTCAGAAATCACGTCAAACACACACTTCACAGTTTACTTGTGTTTGAGTCAGAAATCACGTCAAACACACACTTCACAGTTTACTTGTGTTTGAGTCAGAAATCACGTCCAACACACACTTCACAGTTTACTAGATGTTTGAGTCAGAAATCACGTCCAACACACACTTCACAGTTTACTAGTGTTTGAGTCAGAAATCACGTCAAACACACACTTCACAGTTTACTTGTGTTTGAGTCAGAAATCACGTCAAACACACACTTCACAGTTTACTTGTGTTTGAGTCAGAAATCACGTCCAACACACACTTCACAGTTTACTAGTGTTTGAGTCAGAAATCACGTCAAACACACACTTCACAGTTTACTAGTGTTTGAGTCAGAAATCACGTCAAACACACACTTCACAGTTTACTAGTGTTTGAGTCAGAAATCACGTCAAACACACACTTCACAGTTTACTAGTGTTTGAGTCAGAAATCACGTCAAACACACACTTCACAGTTTACTAGTGTTTGAGTCAGAAATCACGTCAAACACACACTTCACAGTTTACTTGTGTTTGAGTCAGAAATCACGTCAAACACACACTTCACAGTTTACTAGTGTTTGAGTCAGAAATCACGTCAAACACACACTTCACAGTTTACTAGTGTTTGAGTCAGAAATCACGTCAAACACACACTTCACAGTTTACTAGTGTTTGAGTCAGAAATCACGTCAAACACACACTTCACAGTTTACTTGTGTTTGAGTCAGAAATCACGTCCAACACACACTTCACAGTTTACTAGTGTTTGAGTCAGAAATCACGTCCAACACACACTTCACAGTTTACTAGTGTTTGAGTCAGAAATCACGTCAAACACACACTTCACAGTTTACTAGTGTTTGAGTCAGAAATCACGTCCAACACACACTTCACAGTTTACTAGTGTTTGAGTCAGAAATCACGTCCAACACACACTTCACAGTTTACTAGTGTTTGAGTCAGAAATCACGTCAAACACACACTTCACAGTTTACTTGTGTTTGAGTCAGAAATCACGTCCAACACACACTTCACAGTTTACTTGTGTTTGAGTCAGAAATCACGTCAAACACACACTTCACAGTTTACTTGTGTTTGAGTCAGAAATCACGTCCAACACACACTTCACAGTTTACTTGTGTTTGAGTCAGAAATCACGTCAAACACACACTTCACAGTTTACTAGTGTTTGAGTCAGAAATCACGTCAAACACACACTTCACAGTTTACTTGTGTTTGAGTCAGAAATCACGTCCAACACACACTTCACAGTTTACTAGTGTTTGAGTCAGAAATCACGTCCAACACACACTTCACAGTTTACTAGTGTTTGAGTCAGAAATCACGTCAAACACACACTTCACAGTTTACTAGTGTTTGAGTCAGAAATCACGTCAAACACACACTTCACAGTTTACTTGTGTTTGAGTCAGAAATCACGTCAAACACACACTTCACAGTTTACTAGTGTTTGAGTCAGAAATCACGTCCAACACACACTTCACAGTTTACTAGTGTTTGAGTCAGAAATCACGTCAAACACACACTTCACAGTTTACTAGTGTTTGAGTCAGAAATCACGTCAAACACACACTTCACAGTTTACTAGTGTTTGAGTCAGAAATCACGTCCAACACACACTTCACAGTTTACTAGTGTTTGAGTCAGAAATCACGTCAAACACACACTTCACAGTTTACTAGTGTTTGAGTCAGAAATCACGTCCAACACACACTTCACAGTTTACTTGTGTTTGAGTCAGAAATCACGTCAAACACACACTTCACAGTTTACTAGTGTTTGAGTCAGAAATCACGTCAAACACACACTTCACAGTTTACTAGTGTTTGAGTCAGAAATCACGTCAAACACACACTTCACAGTTTACTAGTGTTTGAGTCAGAAATCACGTCAAACACACACTTCACAGTTTACTAGTGTTTGAGTCAGAAATCACGTCAAACACACACTTCACAGTTTACTAGTGTTTGAGTCAGAAATCACGTCAAACACACACTTCACAGTTTACTAGTGTTTGAGTCAGAAATCACGTCAAACACACACTTCACAGTTTACTAGTGTTTGAGTCAGAAATCACGTCAAACACACACTTCACAGTTTACTAGTGTTTGAGTCAGAAATCACGTCAAACACACACTTCACAGTTTACTAGTGTTTGAGTCAGAAATCACGTCAAACACACACTTCACAGTTTACTAGTGTTTGAGTCAGAAATCACGTCAAACACACACTTCACAGTTTACTAGTGTTTGAGTCAGAAATCACGTCAAACACACACTTCACAGTTTACTAGTGTTTGAGTCAGAAATCACGTCAAACACACACTTCACAGTTTACTAGTGTTTGAGTCAGAAATCACGTCAAACACACACTTCACAGTTTACTTGTGTTTGAGTCAGAAATCACGTCAGCAGCTTCACACACACACACTTTACAGATTTATTCATATCTATATTCACCTGCCGTGTCTTCCTTAAATTTGAACGTAAAATCAAAGTTTGTTTGACTTTCTGAAGCACTTTGAGTTTGATCATCAGATTCTCATATGAGAATGATTAGTGAAGGAGTTTAAATGAACATATACATTGAAATTATGACCTAAAAAAACTAAATTATGGCATAAAAAGTCACATTTTAAACCGAAATTATGACTTAAAATGTCTAAATTATTACAAAAAGTTGAAATTAATTTTTTTTCCAAAACATTAATGCTTTTATTTATTACAGTATTTCACAATTGCTAAAACACATTTCTGGACACCTTCACCCATATTCTAAAAACGTTAAACACAAAACCCAGTCTATAAACTACATTCACTAAACCCCGGACTCTTCTGGAAAAATCAAACCATACTTTCAGAACATAAACACAGCCAGTCAATATACACACACTCATCAGCATTCATTAGACACTACATCAAAAAATAGAGAACACAGCGTCCAGGGCATGTAAGTAATTTTGCCATAAATAAAAGTAAATAATTCACTCAGTACAGCAAATATATTGCCTACTGTAAGTAATACAGTATTGCATTTCTGTATTTTCAGCATAAAAATAAAGTAAGGCCAAAGAACAAAGACAACTCTAAATGAGAAGCGTATTACACAAAATATTGTGCAATTGCAAAATCAAAGTCATTGAGAGGCTCTTGCTGGAGAATAAAGAGTTCTTCACCTCATTCAGGAGTCTTGCAGTTCTACAGAAGGGAAAATGCTCTTACTAATATACAGAAACAATAGGAATGGACATCACATTCATATGTAAAATGCATTGTAAGTCTGTTTCTTTTTTCCCCCTCTCCCTTTTCTATTGACAAACTGATGTACTATATCAAATGTGTACAGTAAACTTTCAGTCGCACAAATTATAAAAACAATACATGTACCTGTTCTCTTCTCTGAGTGTCTGATTATGGCCACAGAGAATCTGGAGGAATCTGGACTCTTGTTCTGCTTCTCTCAGTGTCATTCCATGAACAACAGCATCTATCACAGCTGCCTGAGTTTGATCTGAAATGACTATTCTTGCTCTTCATTGTCCTTGTACTCTTCCTCCTCTTCCTCCTCTTCCTCCTCTTCCTCCTCTTCCTCCCCATCCACCACCTCTTACATGAACTCTTCCTCCTCTTCCTCCTCTTCCTCCTCTTCCTCCTCTTCCTCCTCTTCCTCCTCTTCCTCCTCTTCCTCCTCTTCCTCCTCTTCCTCCTCTTCCTCTCATATTGTTTCCATCCATTGTGGTACCAACACGCACCTGGTCCACCTGTGTGCTCTGAACTGGCTTATATTCTAGACAACTGATCTGATCACATCATTAGAAACAAGTGTGAACTATTTTGACTTGTTGTGTGTAAACGATGACCGCTGTGTTGTAGTTGTGTTTAACTTTTGCCACATGTATGTACCATTTTGCAACCCAGTGCAAAATGTGTTTTAGTGAGTAAGAATGTGTTTAGAGTTTTGCAAAAA